>OY748287.1:25445235-25734087 GCA_963556515.1 Nudaria mundana
TGTCCGGAGGTAACGGGAAGCCTTGAGCCGCTAGCTCAGCGCCGAACAATAGCTTCCTTGGCCGCATTCTACCGTATTTACCACGGCGAGTGTTCTGAAGAGCTCTTCAATCTGATCCCACCCTCTTCCTTCCGATCCCGAACAACGCGTGCCGGGCAGAGATGCCACTCCCACACAGTGGATAGAATATTCGCGAGAGCCGAGCGTTTTGAACGTTCGTTTTTCTGCCGAACGATAGTGGCCTGGAACGCCTTGCCTGTGCACGTGTTTCCTCCCACATATAATCCTGGGTTCTTTAAGCGGAGCGTGAAGAGGCACATCAGTAGCTCGTCAAGTTGAGGGCCACTCTCTATAGTATTGTATGCTGTGAGAGTGGCCCACAATCGCTAGACGTCGTCACGACTTACCACCAAGCGGGCGGCGTCAATTTGACGAACCCAATATAAAAAAAAAAAATAAAAAAAAAAAAGATTATATTGAACCTCTTTGCATTTGCAAATGCAAAGTCAACTTCTAAGTTTTAAAGATATCGATAAAAAATTGCAAATGCAAAGAGGTTCAATATAATCATCTTTTTTTTTTTATTTTTTTTTTTAAACTTAGAAGTTGGTACATCGTGTTGTCATGGCGACATATAAGAAAGTTGAGAGCTTGGTCGCTTGAGCGAGAACTTGGTCGAGTTCAATGCCCACAAAACACAGGCGTGCATTTACAGCGAAAAAATCCCCTTTCCTTCCCCTACCCACTCTTCAGAATGCAATATTACCAATGAAGGACAATCTAGACATCCTTGGCATAGACGTTCGTCGAGAGCTCAATAACACAAAATACATTGAGAGATGTATTGGGCTAGCTTCGCGGAAACTAGGAATACTGAACAAGGTAAAGCGATTCTTTACACCGCACCAGAGGTGTCTGCTGTACAAAACGCAGATTAGACCCTGCGTTGAATACTGCTCTCACCTCTGGGACGGCTCCGCGAAGTATTTGCTGGACGCACTCGACGCTATGCAGCGACGCGCTGTTCGCATTATAGACTGTCCGGAGGTAACGGGAAGCCTTGAGCCACTAGCCCAGCGCCGAACAATTGCTTCCTTGGCCGCGTTCTACCGTATTTACCACGGTGAGTGTTCTGAAGAGCTCTTCAACCTGATCCCACCCTCTCCCTTCCGATCCCGAACAACGCGTGCCGGCCAGAGATGTCACCCTCATACCGTGGAAACCGTCTTCGCGAGAACCGAGCGTTTTAAACGATCGTTTCTCTGCCGAACGATGATGGCTTGGAACGCCCTGCCTGCGCACGTGTTTCCTCCAACATATAACCCTGGGCTCTTTAAGCGAAGCGTGAAGAGGCACATCACTGGGTCGTCAAGTTGAGGGCCACTCTCTATAGTATTCCTGTGTACTGTGAGAGTCGCCCTCAATTGCCAGACGTCGCCTCAGCTTACCATCAGGCGGGTGGCGTCAATTTGTCGACCTAAATATAAAAAAAAAAAAAAAAAAAAAAAGATTATATTGAACCTCTTTGCATTTGCAAATGCAAAGTCAACTTCTAAGTTTTAAAGATATCGATAAAAAATTGCATTGATTGAAAAAAGTAATTTTCATGATTCCTATTAGCATGGCATCGGATGAGTTTGTCGATAACCAATAATATCGCAGAAAATTCCGAACGCGTGACTCAATTAACACATTTTTTGAAATTTTCTGCGAGTTATTGGATAACGACAAACTCTTCTGAGCGCCATGGTAAGGGAGAGTGACAACACTCATGTCAGTCGTTCGACCGATCAGCGGACTTTAGACACCATGTTGATAGAAACATTCAAATATAATACTGTGATTATTGAAAATAAATAGGTTTAAAAAGAAATTAATAATATAATTTGATTAAATATTAGATAGAAATTAAAGGTTAAAACATCTTCTTGTAAACTTGATGTAGCAGATCGCTTTTACAGCAAAAAAACTGAACATTTTAGTGTAATGTCATATCAGCCGCGTAACTAGATTAAGTCTAGTGAGTGGTCAAGACGCCAAATTGTTTTGTTCCTAACTTATGCACCAGTGGTCATAAGCATGTGGCAGCGGGGAACGCTGATGAAGGCGGCGGTGTGCGGCGTCAGCATGGTATAATTATAGTAATGGGTGTCGCCGTAAGATGGCCCCAGTGCCGTATTCTACTTAAAATCTTTGATTATATTCAAAGCTTAAAATGTCATAGCCAACCAATGTTATTTTCCTATTTCCTCAATGGAAAAAAAATGGCGAAAATTATTTTTTTATTTACTTTTGTTTTGTTTATTTGGAACAAGCCGGGAATTTGTAGATAAAAATATTTTTTACTTGAGATTTTATAGTATTTCAAGATATTTTATATTTGTGATAGAATTCTGAATTCAAACAATCATTAGTGCAGCAGTAGCGCGAATTATTTCTTTTACAGGGTAGTGAATGGTGACATACAGTCTACAATGAACACGCGATTGCCGTGCTGTAGGCTTTGTAGCATATAATCAGACCGGTCGTAGCTTTTTATTTATTTATAAAGTAGTTTATAATGGCCAGTAGAACATGAGCAGTTTGTTTTACTAAATAAGTAATGACAGAAATAGGAAGATGGCGGCAACGATTTTCCGACAAATAGGTCAGAAGGGTAAAGTCGTTGTATCTTCAAAACATGAAAGATTACATATTAATATAAGTAGGTATGTGTTGTATGATACTTACATTTAGGAACCTAATCATGACTGTTTTCCAGAACGCCTAGACAGGTACATATTTAATATATTTTTCAAGCAGTGAAGTATGCTAACTTTTTCTTACATAATTTTACAATAGTAAGTTGCAACATTAACACAATGTGATCACAAAATTAGATGTCTTGGGCTAGTGGTGTTTTGGTCAGTTAGTAGACCGTTCCTGCTGGAATGGGATCAGTCGCTGGTTCGAATCCAGCCCCAGATTACTACGAGTATATTGGTTTTGTGATTCATATCTTAAAATTATATAAGAGACATATTTTCCTCCAGGTAAGCTACAATAACATAGCTACGTGTTGGGTTAGGTATCGTCAGTATTAGACGAGGATCGAACTTACGCTTCAGCCATAGCGACCACCATACAAATACTTTGTGATATCCAGCATACGTGCGCTACAGTACATACTATAAATTACCCAACCCAAATAACTTTCTTACTGTCATATCAGAGGATAACTACGTGATGTAAGCTACTTAGGTACCTAAATCAATAACGCAACTAAGATATTTATATAGTTGTCATTCAATGGTGTTTTACAATGACATCTTGCTTCGATCATATTCGATCGAAGGTTCTATGTATACGACATACTATACCTACTATATAGTTAACCTACCTATATAGAAGTGTGTAGTTGGAGTTTCCGCACCAAATTGCCAAATTTCACGGTTCACGTTACAAACGTGTCAATCTTTGTAAAGTTTTACTTCCCCAGTGATTTATAGTTCACGAACGAACGAAATAAAGGGCTCTGTATAAACCTTGATTAAAATGATAGTAGCCATGTATAAAGCTCCAATTTGGCCTAACTTATTTCGTTCAATGGACCCAGTAGGTACAATGATTTTCAAGTAATACATTATTGTTCTACTAACTAAGTTGGTATTGATTTGTGGCTGTGGTGTATATCGTTTTTAAGGTTCCGTACCCAAGGGATAAAACGGGAACCCTCTGAGACGAGTAGTTAGAAAGTTAAAATTTTCACAGACGATGTATTTCTATTGCCTCTATAACAAAAAAATAAAATAAAAAATATAATACAATAAATATTTAAGGGTCTCATACAACAAACTTTTTTTTTTTTTTTGCTGTTTTGATACAGAACCCTTTGTGCGCGATTCCGCCTCGCACTTGGCCGGTTTTTGTTTGTTTGTTGTCGAACTCTGAGTATCGTACATTAAGTGGTTGAACAAAAATCTTCTGCTTTTCCATTGTGATATAATCTATTGTAGCATAGTCAAATGTTAAATTCGGTAGGATGTGAAGAAAGTTTAATCAAAACCTTTCAATAAAATATAAATAAGTAGGTGTATATGGCTATTTAATTACCAGAGTCCAGAGGACCAGGGTCACCGACATAGCTCAAAGAGTTTTCAAGCTCATTTGGCTGTGGGCAGGGCACATCGCTCGTAGGATGGCTGGTTGGGCTAAAATGTTCTTGATTGACGACTGGACATACATATACACATCGTAAAGGTTGTGGAAAGCTACTGGATTCGGAAAGCTAAAGACCCAATGTTGTGGTATTTGTTGGGGGCGGTTTTAGCCCATTAATGGGAGTAAATTGGTTAAAATGACATTTATGACAGTTTAGTCGATGTGCTGCACTCTTGCATGTTAAGGGGACCCTGAGCCTGGGATGATGAAAGGTAAAGCATTTGTGTAAGTAGTACCTAACTATGTCTACAAAGCACATAGGCAAAGAATACGGAATAGTATTTACATACATAACTTGCACTCCGACGTTAATAAAAGCACATTCTTTTGTTTACAGAGAACATAATTCGAACATTAGGGTTGTCCGGAAAGTACCAGCATAATTTGACCAATAATTATGACGTTAATGCCTCAATATCAACTCTATGGGCTATGCCGTATCACAAACAAGAAACAACACATACTGACTTACAACTTCAAGTTGTCGCTGACGTCACGTATTTTTAGCGATTGTTAGGCGAGTGACATAGGCCTGACATATGTAAGTACTAGTAGGTACCAACTTATGTTAATTTTAAACTTGACCACTGCAGTACTAACAATTTGCATAAACGCGTCAAGGTTTCACGACATGTTATCACCTAACATTTAGAACAATCTACCCTCTCACTATAATTGATAGGTTAAAAAAGAAATACCTACGACAAAACTCCCCTTAACAACCCTTAATTATCAGCTTTCACCTACGGAAATATATTTACAAGTTAAATGTTTCCGTTTCATGAAACAATGGACTTCTTATACTTGTATTTAAAATCAAATGAGTTTGCTTCTACCATTCGTAAATGTTTAGTTAGGAATTATAAATCAAAATTGAAATTCCATCGGCAGGACTCTAATCCACGGCCTTTCCCTAACAAGGAGAATGATCTTACCACCTAGCAACGAAGACGAATACAGACATCATCCAATCTTTGCTTCATATATGTATATAATTTCTAGATCGCACTATTAAGATTACCGTTGGAGCAATCCACCTAAATTCTGCCTAACTACGGTACCATTGTACCTATTGTGTTACAACGATATTTAAACACTGAATCTTAAATTACTTAACTACCGCAACTTATCGTCGTTCGACGAAATTAACCCATGAAATTGCAGAAAATGGATCAAGTCACCAGCAGATCAAGTGAAGTATCTGTAAAGGGGATTCCCCATATACCTACCTACCCTACTTGAAAGAAAGAAAAATGTTTAATTCGCAAACACAGATATGGCTATTATAAGCATCTAGATAACTAAACATATAAACAGGGAGAAAGTAAATGTAAAAAAGCCCTCGGTTGTATGCTAGTAAGGCGCCACATCTGCGTGGAATTTGGTCTCCTCTCAGCTTATGCTGACGTGGGCAGACCCACATTTGCCAGCGCTGGTTTTCAGACTTGGGGGATTTTACGAACTATTATAAGCATCTCAGATATTATATACCCTTCAAAACACAGCTCATCTTGTTTTCCAGTGTTTTCCTTTGTTACCAGACACATAATTTGTCTGGTAACAAATGAACAAACTTAATTGCTTCATAATTTGTCTGGTTCTATAAGCTACCAAAAACATTGATATTGTAACAAAACTTAAACTGTTATGGACTGAGATCTATTAAAAATTCACTGAGAAATATGTCCGTTACCTTGAGAAATGAAACTGCTAGTTTTTTATTACCATAATGCCCATTCCCACGGGAACACCGGAATCGGTCAGTTCTTACGGAGTATATTCAATGCAAATAAAAATCAAATCTTTCCTCCTTCAAACTCAACTCTTTACAAAATCCATAATTTCTTACTCATACAAACCTGAACGTGTTGATTCAAACTGTTAGGGTCCCTGTCCTCTAGCGCCTCACGGACGTGTTCCGGTTTCGATGCCATCATAGTCCGCTGGGGTTCCGTTTGTATAGGGCCTATGATCGGCTTATGGCTAACGTGTACCGGTGTCGGGACCAATACAGGCGGTGTCGGGACCGATACAGGCGGTGTCGGGACCGATACAGGCGGTGTCGGAACCGATACAGGCGGTGCCGACACCGGTTCTGGTATGGCTGGCAACAGCTTAGATCTGTGTATGCACGCCAGACACTGTCGAGCTCTGATCTGTTTAACCGGAGCAACGGCACCGCCACCGGAACCTAGTGGTTCGTCTTCAAAGTCCACCGTAGAAGGGTTTGTAGGATCCCCTAATGCCAAGCGAAGGCAACGACTTGGCGGTGCAGTTTGATAGAAATTATTATTATTAAAATTTTTAATTTGACTTTTTCTGTAAAATTTCTCAATGATGAACGATATAAAGTATCAAGAATATATATACATACTTGTGTCCTATTTAAAATAGTTAATCAAAGAAACACGTTAAACAATGTAGATTAATTAAAAATAAAAAAGTGCGCCGTACAAAACTAACGCATAACTATTTAACATAAGGTGTTCCGCCTATTTAGGTCAATTACAAATTCACACTTTTGTAAAACCAATTTACATACAAAATATTATTTTTATAAGTAAATATTTCCGACCAGTGTTTACCACACCTGAAGCTCGCGACCACACTAACTACTAGCATAAACTGAAAACTTTTTCCAAAGCTTTGCCAACGAATTTCAACCTCTGCGCATGTCAAACTTTTTCATAATATCACAATGTACACTATCCATCGTTGCTTTTGTGAACACTATCGCATATGAATTCGTATTAAATTCGTAATGGATACTGAGAAAGAAAAGTTACGAGTATTTTTTTTATGTATTGTGTATAAAGGGTAGAGGCCTTTGACCGGTAATTGGCTAGTCGTGTACTTACGTGACCACACGTCATATATTACTCTACTTCTACCACTTCGGAAGCGGTTGGAATGTATTGTATGTTTTGGAGTAATCATTATGATTAGCTTTCATTTGCCTGAAAAAGTTCACGAAACTTTGTGCGTATTCTAGAAACAAACAATCAAGATAATAAAAGAAATGTGTTTAAATATCGTCTGACCCCAATGTAATAAAATAAACAATAGGACTAATTTTGAGTATAGTGATGGAACCTTACTTATACGACGATGACGAGACTCTGGCAAACATTCCCCACAAACGGCAATAGGGATGCCACCTATTACGTGGGTAAATAAGCGCCAAGGTACACAGTCACGATGAAACGATTTGGTTTTCACAACCATCATTTGTCAAAATTGACGGGCCAATATCCCATTTTTGATGGTTGTCCAAACATTTTGGATTTCCAAATAGATTAAGATCCACAGATAACTTCTACTATGAAGTTGAGATATATATTTTGAGATCCACAGATAACTTTGTAAATTTATTTAATACATTTCGGATATAAGTGCGAGACGCCGAGACTTTTTACATTCATTCGGCAGTTTTGGACATAACCCTTTATAAATGTGCCCGGTGACGGCAATAGGCTTGCCCCCATTTTACGTGAGATTAAAAATACTGGCAAATTGTGGGTGTGTAATGCACCTCTGCCTACCTCTGCGAGGATATAGGCATGAAATGTATTTCATTCGGAGTTTAAAGTGAACGAAATTTCCTTTTTACTCTATGGTGAAGCTATGCATAATGTGTATTACCTATCTATGGCCATGTGTTCCAAGCGGTAGCACCGTCAATGGTACCATTTTTGGATGCATTGCCATTCGGTTGAGGTGCAACCATCATTTCTTAAAATGATGGTTAGTCCATTGAAATGTAAATTAAATTCTCTACAACTTTGTCCTACAGGACTAAGTACTATAAGGGTTGTAACTACTATAAGGGTTGGGACCCCACAAACTTGGATTTAGCTTTACACTACCCCCCCCCTTGATATCTAAAGAATAAAATAGCGTCCTCTGACTTTTACACACCCAAATGTAACATTTCAATGGACTAGGTTGCGAAAACCAAATGGTTTCATCGTCAGTGCCCACCTTCTTCTTTTAAAAACGTGGCTCCATCGATATTGATCGATGATTCGCCAATGTCAAGGTAATGCTTGATTAGTTGATAGTCCCGCACAGAAGAACTAGTTATTCCTAACTAGCTCCAGGTGCAGGACAAGAAACGGTGTTCGGTATGAGAGTGTCTGGAAACCCGATTTTTGCGGAGCGCCAGAAGTAACCTAAAAAGCCACCTGGCACGCGCTCAGCAAAAATCGAACTCCGACCTGCTATTATCTAATTCACAACCACTCGATACATTGTCATCTCGGATATCACTGCTCACCTTAAAGGCTGGTTTACATTGGTCAAGCTTTTAGTACAGTGGCGAGTGCAGGTACAGTGGCGAGTATTTCGAGGCTGGACAGTGTATGTTTACACTACGGCCAGTCAAGTGTCTTTCCTCTGGCAAATTGACGAGCCTCGTCAAAAAATACGTCTGATGAAATACGAATGATCGCCGCAACATCTATGTCCCTGCATTTTAAATCTGTAATATCTCCCAAAATATTCATTTAAATTACACGCTATAAACGGCCATATTAATGTATATTAAATGCACAATTTATTTAGGGTACTGTGTGCATTGTGGTGACATCGGACCATTTTCCCGCCATTTCTTTAGAAAAAGAAACAAGCTATGAATTAAACAACACATCTTGAAGCCGCTCACTTATGCACTGTGTCTGTACTAAATTTTACTGTTTACACTACGCCAGTGGCGAGTCAAGTGTCGGGCGGGGGGATTACTGTCCAAAAAGAAAGCCATTCTATTCGGATCCACTTGCAAGCCAGGTTGCAAGCCAAGTTGACTCGCTATTGTCCGATTGGTTTACACCACTGTCCTTGTTCACTGACTTCACTGTACTTGGCTACTGTACTAAAAGCTTCACCAATGTAAGCCATAAGTCTACCTCTTCGGCGATAAAGACGTGATTTGTGTCTGTCATATTACGCTTCAAATGTCAATCTGACATTTAAAACTAGGCCATTTAAAATAGGAAACAAAATGTCATTTACGGCGATTCATTGCAAATAAACGCAAATTGTTTTTTTGTTACGCTCATAAGTATTCTTTTCTACAGTCGCGAAATATTTTTTATTTACGAAACATTTAACAAAATTAAATTAAAAAAATTAAGATGGAGTAATAATGCTTGTCTGCGATTCGAATTGGAACATATGAGTAATACCTCCCCAGGGGTCTACAGACTTTTCACTACTTAGAGGGAACTACTGAATTTCATAGAAATTTGTTTAATCCTTCCCAATTCTTGATCAAACAAGCCCTCTCACTTCGATGAGAATAATATAGAGAGGTCAATATACGCAACTTTTATTAATACTAGATACACTAGTGGTTCTGTGAACCGTAGACTTCGGGAGCGGCTTAGTTTAGAAAATTTCTTCTTCAATTTTCTTTATTAGGTACTCTTTCATTTATGTCCGTTTAGATAGAGGAGCCACTTGGGGTACCTGAATGAAATTTATACATATGTATGTATTTAGTAGTAAGTTTAAAAATTTTGTAGCCTCAATCCTCGATTTTGTAGTATAATACTTCAAAGGTTATAAGAACATAAAGGTGGCTCCTCAATCTAAATGTTTAGATTGAGGTGCCACGTCAGATTTAGGAAAATCATGGATGAATAAATATAAATACCAAAATTAGGTATGATTTTGTAGCATTCGAGAGTAGTTAGTAAACAAAATCTGAGTTTTGTAGTATTAAAATTAAAAAAGTTATCATACATTATATGAGGCTCAGACCATTACTTACGAGTCGTAATTTTTCAAAGAAGCAGTAGTTTAATTAATGCGCTATTTCTCCGTCATTTAGTAATATGTATATTAGTTTTGTAGGAGAAGATTCAGTAATTAATAATGAGTAGATTAGGAGATATGGCACATTTTAACTGGCTCCTCAATTGAGATGCTTAAAAAAGTATATTAGCCTTTTTTTATGTAATTTACTTATACTTGTAACGAAATTTGAAACAAACACATCGATATTTTGTATAAATTTATACTAAAAGCACGTATAATCCTGCCATAATAAAAGTACATATCTACGAAGTTATTAGCTATCCTATATTTCCCTAAAAATTTTTTCGTAGGGTGTCTTTGTGAACTTCTACAACTATTTTAAAACCAAAATTAAACAAATCGGTCGGTACGGTAATATAATCGGTTGTCTACTAACTACTCTCGAATGCTACAAAATCATAACAAATTTTTGGTAAATATTCATTCATCCATGATTTTCCTAGTTCTGACGTGGCACCTCAATCTAAACATTTAGATTGAGGAGCCACCTTTATGTTCTTATAACTTTTGAAGTATTATACTACAAAATCGAGGACTGAGGCTACAAAATTTTTAAACTTACTACTAAATACCTGTATAAATTTCATTAAGATACGAAATGTGGCTCCTCAATCTAAACGGACATTTTCATTTGTCATCCAATCCAAAAAATATCATTCAAATGTTATTCATTGTAAGCAAGGAGTGTGTGTGTAAAGTTTCATACAAATCGGTTGATATAAATACGGCCTCAAACAATGACATGATCTGACAGAACCCGTAGATGGGTACAGACGAAAGAAATTCTCCCCAGTCTACAAGTTGAAACGGAGCCTTCGGTCGCTTATTATGTCATTTATGATTTCTAAGCACATGAAAATTTTGCTCGGTTGCTTGAGTTTATGAATCATGCTTTGCCCGTAAATGACAGCGGAGTGGGATTTGATTGCTTCGGTGGCTTAGTCGCTAGGCGCCGGCTTTCGACTCCGGAATCTCGGGTTGGATTACCGGGTCGAATTAAATATTTTATGTGATCCACAAATCTTTGTTTCGGAGTTTGGGTGTTTTCTATATATAATATGTACGTATTTATAAATATATACTTAAGTATGTTTATCAGTTGTCTAAATCCCATAGCACACGCTTATATTTTAGTTTGGGCTAGATGACGTGTGCGAATGTCAAAAATATTTATTTAATTTTTTTATGAAATAAAACACAAGAGTAATTCGTTATACAAATATTTATCTGCGTTTATAAACGTCCTTATTCTACATTATATACATGCACCGATCTATAGCTCATGTTATACACATTATACATCTCTATTAGGTAAGTATACAATATAATATAATAAAGAGTCTATAAGGAGTTTATTTCGGTAAAACGCGCTGTATTTAAAAAGACTTATTTGTAAAGGGCAGAGACAATAAAACTATTGAATGATTTTTTTATTATATCAAATTATGATTCTTCTTTTTTATGTTTAGTTAAGGTCCTTCAATTTGGCTTCTGAATTTAGACAGCCTGGACTTTAAACTAAAGACGCTCAGATCAAAATGCTACTTTTTGGCCACCCATTTTTAGAAGAATTATAGAAACTAAATCTTCGTTGAGGTTGTAATATCAGCAAAAAAGTTCTCTTAAATACTTATTTAAACAATAAATTACCAAATCTATTGTAATCATTGACAATTTATTCAAAACACAAACTTCTCGCTATAAAGATTTATATACAATTGAGCCTTTTATATAACCTTATAAAATATTGTTTTTATTTGACGTATTATAAACAAACTAAAGTAAATACATTTTAATAAAGTAGGTATATATAATTACTGATTACTATAAACATTTATCTAAATATAACTATGACATAGATGTATACAATAATAACATAACGTAATCTGACTCTACAGAGTTTAAAAAATGAAAAAGTTAATATAAATTGTCATATTTATGAGAGAAGACGTGACATAGAAAAGGACAACAATATCTTCAAATTTATCTCCCTTGATTAAGTTCATTTAGATTAGGTAGGTTGCCTACTTATTTTGTTCTTGCAAAGTTTTTGATTTCTTTTTCAACAACAATAAAAAGTAAGAAACTGAGTTGTAATTTCGATTATTGGGTGTAAACAGTGTGTCAAATTGTTTTTTTTTAACCCTACTCACACCTGTAGTTCGTGTATCAACCCAATTTAAAAGGGTTGTTCTTCAACAACACAATAATTCTTATCAATCGATTTTTAATCAACGAAATACCGAGTGTCCATAGTACTCCATAGTGGTGGTTAACCCGGTCACGGCACACCCTGTCCGATTATACCCCAAACACTATCACAGGGCGTGTTTCGTTGGAATATGATTGATGGGCTTTAAAGGTTACCAGGACGTGGTAAATATTAATTCCGTTCAGGACAATGATGAGTATTAGAGTGAGTGACTTCTCTATGTCAAACTGAAAAGAGTTTAAATAATAAAACAATACTTTCTACAGCTAATATGATTAGAATAGATTTAAGTTATAGGATATTTAGTTTAGTTTAGTTATAGGATATATATTTTATATTTTTCATATAAAAAAATATTTAACATTTCATAAATAAATATGTAACATCCATTAAAATCCAGTGTAATTAGCACCAAGTTACATTCGATTCTGCCTCATATGTCAGAAGTAGATATTGACAATAGTGACAGGACTCTTTTGAGTTTTAAGAATAGCACCGCTGTTATATTATTTACATAATATGTCTATATTTAAAGCTCCAGTTCAGCAAACAATGGAAGACAATAGCTTTGTGAACTCTTCGTTTTTACTTGAGTTTTAATTTATTTTATAAGTTGCTTTGTGAATTTAACTTAAAATATAGCTTAAGCATTTTAAGGCCATGCCAGAATGGAAATTACAATGTAATAATATCTATCTACATAAATATGTAATGCAGTCGTTATTTACGTATATCGTTATAAAATTGTCAAACAATGATCTGAACATTTCTGAAATGTTGAGAATTAATTGTCATAGACACAATTATTGTTGTAAGGTCCTCGCAATCATTGGATGAAAACGTTGGACATATCCAGTAAAGCCTGCCTTCTATATTTTCAGGTTTGAAAGTAATCGGATAAAATCGCACTATAAAGAACATCGACCCAAAATAAGACCGTGCCAGTGGCGTTCGCGTGTTTAAGCCTATCCTGATAGTTGCTGCACTCCTGTTCCGGTATTGGGCTCTTTTTACTTCACATTCTTAATCCAATTCGCTCACTACTCCACCTATGCCCGTTCTTGCCTACCTAATATTCGTAAATGATATTACGATATTCGTAAAGATTAACACAAATGATAATAATATAATCAGGTAACAAACTCCAACTATTAAGTGTCGAATAATAAATAAAATTTACATCGTATAAGGGTAGATGAAAACTATGACTAATAGTACAGCGTGGAGACGTCCGTCTGTTATGACGTCTTGTGACAAAATGCAGGACTACAGATGTCAGTGTGTGAGTAGAGCGAGCGGCGCAGGCGGCGCGCGGATGGTCGGCACGATGGCGTGCTCCTCGCCCTCAGATTGCCCTTGTTCACTACATAAATAGGGGTAACAAGGTTTATAATTTAAAAAAAAATCTTCATAAATCCATTGCCTTGAATAAAAAAACATGCCATTTTAGAACCAACGTATAATATATAAACCAATATATAATAACTCAACCAGTTAGAAAATGCATCCACTACAATTAAATATTTAACTACGAGCAACTAAAATAGTTTAATTTTTATAATCTTCGGGGATAAGTACCTATGTAAGGATGTAAGCAAGCACTCACCTTGTATGCGCGGGCGCAAGGCAGTTAAGTGTTATTAGCGCTACACCGACATTATCACCACCTTCGAAAAACACCGATCAACTTATTAATAAAATCAATATACTTAATTTTAATATTTAATTTGAGATTATAATTATACTAACGACTAATCTCATAGTAGATATTTATCTAAAAGTCAGATATACAGTGTGTTTCAAAAACCTTATTATCCAACCTAAAGGGTTTTTAAACAAACAAAATCCATGGCCTATAAATGGCACTTTAACATTAGACATAGAATTATATACATTGTATACTATAGAAATTGTAAATACATAAATGGTTTTCGTTAAGTTTATAACTTTGTTATTCTGTAAACTTTCTAATTTTCTTTTTTGAGCATCAATTCCTTTGTTGAATCAAACAAAATTTTCACGACATACTGTACCTATGTATTTACAAAAAGGATGGATATATTTAATTATAGTGTTACGAAAGTAACGCATGCAAACTCCTTTGCTAGTTTACCTGTCAGTAATAACTAATTATGTATTCAAACCATTTAAAAGTCATTAATATGAAATTATAATTGTTAATGTTGCCATGCCTATTTTGCTATGGGTTTCATGCAATCACAAATTTGTATAATAGCATTCATAAAATCACGCCAGTTTTCCCCAAGGGGTTAGGCAAATGCGCATTAGACGGCCATTTTTAGCTAGTCTGTTTTTTTGGCCCCAATTAACAGAAGGCTATCCTATTCACCGCTAAACGGGGAAATTTTATATTTGTAAGAACATCCGTTTTTGATCCACTTGCATGTGAGGTTGTTTTGTGTTTCATAAGTTTTTTGTAGTCCTGACGTAATAGTCATAATTGCTATATGCAAAGCAATGCAAAGCAAAAAGCAATTATGGCTTTGAGCTTTAAAATACACATTTTTCACCTAAAATCCAGTAGATATTATTATCACAGAAAATTGGCCAGTGATCTGTGGGAAACTATTAAGTACATATCTATTTGTAGATTTGAGTTTGTAGGGACACCAGTAATATTAACTTCGAGTCTCTTCGGAAAAATAAAGAGCATAATATTTTTAATGGACTCTTTTGTAAGAGACAAGACTCATAAAGTTATAAGTTATTTAATGTATAGTATTATGATGAATGATATTTATCTACCTTATCTTGATAGGCTGTCGCAGCGACAGCTCGGAGCCAGAAGACGAGGAGGCGCGTGCGGCGTGCAGGAGGCGCGGGGCGCGCGGGGTGCGCGGGGAGGCGGACGAGCGTCCGCGCGCGAACTCTAGCCTGTAGTTGTCCGAGCGAGGACTACCGCTGAATGCGGACACCTCGCCTGCACCTGCGGTATAAAACATCCTGTATATAAATCTCACGACTAAACTAATGTCACTATAATATTTTAATTAGCTGTACCTACGAGTATATAGTCTGACTGACACTAGTACAATTCCCTACTCTGTGCTGGCACTGACATCGACCGTAATAATGTGAGCGTAATGAAGATAACCCAGATATTCAACCTCCGACTACGGCATCGAAACTGTCATGAATACTTAATTACCAAGTACCCTACATAACCTATTACAATGAATAACACCGTCACATTTTAGCGTCACCTAATAAATTAAAGAAATCGAATTGTATGTTTGTCAGTCATCACGTCAGGGTGAACTAGCGGAAGTTACATTAGCTTTTATAATATTGACAACTGATATTCAACATTAATGGAGGTTTGGCAGCTCATTGTTTATTATTCACTAGCGGATTCCCTCGGCTCCAAGCGCATGGTTGACTTACCCGTTTCGTCAGTAGGTAATGTAAGGATGTTATGTTTATTATCATATTAGATTTTTTATATTTTATTATACCTAAACAGATACACATATCTCGCACAATGCACTAAAGTATGCTAAGCCAATATAACCTTTTTATTTCTAGTAGACCTTAAAGTTGGCCGGATTATAGCCGGATTTAGTGGAGCAATAAACGAACTAACACTCAAAATTTTACATGATCAATAGGTATTAACAACGCAGTATAAAGAATTCTCATTAAAATTTTGTTGTGGGCGAACATATTTTTTGGACATTCTCACACAACGTCATCTAGCCCAAATTAAGCTAATATAAGCTTGTGTTATGGGATCTAGACGACTGATAAACATACTTATATATTTCTAAATACATACATATTATACATAGAAAATACCCAAACTGCGAAACAAACAATTGTGGATCACACAAATAATTTGAATCGACCCGGAATACCACTGAGCCACCGATGTTACTTTTTATCCTATTTCAGAAATAATTGGTGACAGGAAATTCTTGATACCACGCGGGTTAAGCCTTGAGTATCGACTAGTCAAGTTATACCACAATAATCTCCAGACATCGAGTCCCAGAGGATTCTCAAACTTATTATGATTCTATGTTGTCCATGTCCCAGTTTTAAAGTGCATTAGCATAAATATTACACTTATGGCATTAAAGAGTGACATGCTGCATACATAAACGGTCGTATAAATTCACTTGGTTACATAAGATTTGTCTATGCCTATGTCTATGCTTTACAAAGACCATAGACTAGTCGGACGCTAAACGTGACCAAAGAGGTCGGGATTTTTTTTATGAATAATAATAATAAAATGTATTTGAAACTAACTAAATATGTGCATTACCTATTCTAATTATACCCACTAAGGTTACATCTAAATTCTAACATGCGTCAAAGAACTCCACCGCCTCGTAGCCGACTGGCAGTGTTCCGAGATGGCTGGCAGCATTGCCACGTTATATGGCAATGCTTATTCTTTGTGCCAAATAGTAACCAGCCGTTTGGGGTTGAGACACTGGGACCTTGGGGTACGAGTGCGACACTCGAAACTCATGATCGACACTTCCCAAGACAAGAATCTTGGGAAGTGTTGATCATGAGTTTAGATAATTGAATAGGCCGCGGGCACTCGGACCCCAAGGCCCCAGTGTCTCAACCCCAAACGGCTCACATATGTAGTCTCCAGCTATTAACTATACTTTTTTTTTAATTCCGCGGCCGCTCTAACTTGCGCTGCCGGGCGTTTCTGGTTACAACCATAACGTATTTCCAGTGGAAATTACCTACCCTAGTGGGAAAGACGCGTGATTTTATGAATGTATTATAGCCAAATTGAATGTTTGGTTCTTAGAGTCGAATTTCGGTATTTTGAGCTAGATTTTGGTATTTTCGTCCTTTGAGCTGAAATTTGGTCTTTCAAGCCGGATTTAGGTCTTTCGAACCGAATTTTGGTCTTTCAAACCGGATTTTGGTCCTTTGAGCCGGGCTTTGGTCTTTCAAGCCAGATATTGGTCTTTCAAGCTGAATTTTGGTATTTTGACCTGGATTTTGGTCATGTAAGCCGGAGTTTGGTCCTTCGAGCCGGATATGATCTATTAAGGTAAGTGGTGATTCGTACCGTTATACATGTTGTGCGTGGCGATGGGCATGCGCGCACAGGCGGGCGGATGGTCGTGCGCGTGCGCGGGTCCGGCGCTAGCGCTCGGCCAGTCGCGGTACACGCGCGCGCCCCGTGCCGCTGCGCTGTGCCACTCCGACAGCTCTACTGCACGAATCTGCACAAATCATCACATTTTCTCCAACCATCTAAAGTACTACATTCATAAGTTACTGGAACTACAAGTTAAATAAATAGTATAGATGCCTCATCCCGTACAAAATAAGTTGCCCGTCACGGGACAGTAGTACTTTCACTTGGAAAATAAGGCAAATGTAAAAATTTCATGCATTTATAACTCAGAATTTTATGAGCATTAAAATAAATCATTTTGTGCTTTACAACGGACCGGTGTGCTACTCTTGCTTCGTCCACTGATCTCTGATGAGGCGTTGCTGTGTCGTTGTCTATCCCTCACACGTTCAGGAGCCGGGGATTCCCTGCACGAGCCTTCCGGGTCGTCGCGGGCCTGTCGGGACACATAATTAGAAATTTTAACGCTCTTTCTTTAGCTCTCCAAATATTGCAGGGTGTATAATTAAGTGCATCGCTGCGACAGCAGAATGATCCGTATTCCGAACATTGCAGCCGCGCAAGGCTGCTTCGATGTACAGTTTCTCGGATCGATAATCGGATTTCCTTGCAGTGTAAACAGATAGATTAAACTCAACTCAGGGCAACTTATATGGTTTGTTTCATCAAAATCGGATGGCAGGAAACGAAACTACCGTCATTAAGCTTTTCCACGCGGGTCAAAAAACATCAAAACGATTACTTTGCAATAAGGTTTAGTTACAAAAATTGTCACGGTTGACTTCATAAAATTAAACTATTAGGTATTCAAAGAATGTATAAAATTACATAGAACGTGTCATGAACTCTAACATTTCCACTTAAGTATTTAGTGAACCCTTTTCGAGTTCAAGGTCAAAGTAGTTCGTAAAATCTATTTCCATAACTGGAATTAGCACTTCGAAGTACGTTCTTAATAGATGGGTTTGGCGGCAATTAAGTAATAGTTACAGTAGAATCTGTTTACTCCAATTGTGAAGTAACCATCACAGGCCAAGCCCACCTCGGGTTCTTTAAGCGGAGCGTGAAGAGGCACATCACTAGGTCGTCAAGTTGAAGGCCACTCTCTATAGTATTGTGTACTGTGAGAGTCGCCCACAATCGCTAGACATTCGTCACGATTTAAAAAAAAGCCAACCTCACCTTCAAGTAATGCAGTTCGCGTTCAACAGATGAGGCTCTGGCAAACAAAATGTGCCAAGTAAGTAACTTTGCTAGTCCGTTACCAGGCTCCGTTAACAGTTCAAAATCCATAACCATTCTGTAATCCGAACTTAAATTCTAACTGCCAGGACTTATGTAACATACAATCCATCTTGGCGCAATTAGCTTAACTAATTCTATGGAAAAAAATCACTAACTTTAGTGTGTGTGGTAGACGAGGGCATGCTGGTGGCGCCACTGCTGACAAGTCGAAGCTGCTGTCTGATGCTCGCCTTCTCCCTCGCACGCTTGCGCTGGAACTCCTCCTCAACTCTGTTCAAACATAATTAGCAGTTTAGACAATGTCCAGCCAATGATTATATGAATACTACCTGTTCCGGCGAACTTTGTATCGCTTTTTTTACTACTTTTAAACCTTCCCTGAACGAATATATCAAGAACAAATTAAGCCAAATCGATTCAGCCAGTTTTAGCGAGGCAAACTAACAGTAATTAATTTTAATTTATATTAAAGATGATTATAAAAGTTCATCCTTATTTAGGTACCTACAACACACTAAAACATAGATAGGTTTTCAGAAATTTAAACATAATACTAATCTAATCTAAGGCCATAAAATCAATTTATTTATAAGCCGATCCGTATGGCTAATTCATAGAGTATAGATGCGCCAAATAATAATAATATTACGAGTATTATCAAATATTCCATCATTAGCTCACCTCCTCATGGCTTCCACTTCTGTACGCCTTTGTTGTTCCTTCAAATCAGCCTCCTTGGAGAGCTTATCAGCGATTCGCCTTCGCTCCAACTGTCGAACTGTAGACTGGAACGTGAAACGTTTGCCTCGACTGCCTGTATTCGTGTTTGTGTTTGTAGACGAAGAGCGCTGGAAAAAAAGTAATTTTAATTTATAAGTTAAATTTAATTGATATATGTCAGAAAAACAACTCATGTAAAGCAGCTCTAAAAACTTCTGGTCACATAAAAAAGGACCATTATAATAAATAAAACCTTATTATACCTATTTTTAAGCATGCAGAATTTACATTCCAATTTATTAGTTTTTTCTGGAATCTTCGTCAAATTAACATCATAATGCAGCAGTGATATAGTTATCTATAATTATCATAGAGAGATATAGCGCACGTGTCAAGGTGTTACGGCTAATTTCAAGTCATTTGAGGCTCTTCATTAAAGTAAGTATTCTACGCGTGTATAGGGTGCAGATGCTTCGTACTCACATATACACCTAGACCACGTATTTATAAGACAATTATCTATATCTATAGACAAATCCTAAGATAGTATAAAACAAAGCCTGTCCGTCCCTTTGTATGCTTAGATCTTTAAAACTACGCAACGGATATTGCGTTTTTCACCAATGGATAGAGTGGTTCCCTAGGAAGGCTTTTAGTACCTATATAATTTGTCAAGCGGGCGAAGCCGCGGGCGCCCGCTAGTCATAGATAAATGAGAGATTTTCTATCTTCGGTTTTCCTGCTCAACAAAACAAGATGGTCGTTTGACAGTTACAATATTTATTACGATTTTATGAACGACAGTGAAGGTGTTAACATAATTTTTATAGTCATTGTACTAACCGACACATATTTGGAACGTGTGAATTCCGCAGTAAAAACTACGAGTATAACATGATCATCACGTAAGAGTAACTATCTACAAATGTAGGTACTCGTACTATAGGTACCTATACAAACAGGGATTGATCTAAAATTTAGATCAATTCCTTACCTATCTCATTCCCTTATTTTCCCTTATTATCCCTAATTCCTAATGTAGGTATACTAACCTTTATCTTTTTTTATATGTATTATGCCAAGCTGTATTTAGTGTGGTGTGAAGTGGTGTCACTCTTGTGGTTTGTTTACTGTTGTATTCATTTAGATTATAATAATATCTACTAGTTTGAATTATAGTGTAATGTAACCTTGGTTTTAACTTTTCTTTTAAATTTATATTAATTATGTTCAGTGATGTCCAATGAACGATGTGTAATATTGTGTGTCAGTATTATTATGTGTCATAATTGGATATCAGATTTATACTTAGTACATATTGGACGGATGTTTAGTATATAAGCGATCTGATGTCTGTGTATGTACCGTTAGCGTTCAAACTATAAAAGTAACACACGATCAGTTAACACTATGCAAATCTAGCATAGTCACAGATAAAATAATACTATACTAGTCTAGTTTAAATAATACAATATTTCAGTAGGTAATGAGTTCCATGCCTAATCTAAGTATAATATTATGGCTATTTCCCTATAGCGACTGTTATTTGCGTAAAATTCCCGAAAGGTGTTGTGTAGATTAACGGATATAACTATTGTTCCCGATGGTTACCAGTCTAAAAAAATATTTATATGTATTAAAATACACCATGATAGATTTGATGGAAGGCAACATAACGATGCGCTAATTCAGATCGCAATCAAACTCACACTGCATCCTCTGCAGTTGCGCAAGCGACCTTTGTTTTTGTTAATAGCAGTGGGAAATTCATGTGATTTGAATCATGCTTCTGTTATGAACTAGAGTAACTTCGTGTTACACTAGAATATTAAATGGTTATGTTTGTTTTATCCATACATTATGACCTTACAACTACGGTGTATTGTCACGGACATTTATGATATATGTGTTGTACCTATGACATCGAATAAATACATTTGTTAGCATAATTACACACAACGCTATCTACAAAAAAAAAGCAAATTTTATACTTTTTGTGAACCATAGTACTGTGAATTCGCTGTCCGTCTGTCTTGGGCCGTATTTCATGAACCGTGATATTAGAAAGTTATAATTTTCACAGATGATGTATTTCTGTTGCCTCTATAACAACAAATACTTAAAAACAGAATATAATGAATATTTAAGGGGGCTCTCATACAACAAACGTAATTTTTTATGCCGTTTCGGTACTGATGACTTTGTGCGCGAGTTGACCCGCACTTGACTGGTTTTATTGTAAATACATACAATGATAACATTGACAGATCTAAGAAAAATATTTTTATCGATAACCAATGAGTCGTAATATTTGATGACAACTTTCGAAATGTAGTTAAAGCATGCATTCGAAATGTATTTACAGTTTTAGAACAATATTTCGAGATCGGCAGAAGCCTGCTTCGATAGTAATATCAACAATCTTAAATCACCACAAGCAAAGAAGACGTGATTCAGCTTAAATTAGTTTAAAAAACATTTAAGGAGTGGTTTCAGTATCATTGACAACGTGTGTTGAACTTAACAAAGGAATTTAAATCTTACAATTTTACATGATGATTGTAATCTGTTTGTAGTTTACAGGCTTTTGAGGTAAATTATGCGAACGTAGGTTGAATATCGTCACGTGCATCTATTTTGAGCACGCAAAATACATCTATTTGATAGTCATGCGCCATTCGGCAGCGTGATACATCTGCGTGATGTTGGAAACATTACTGGTAGGGGCTAAGAATATTACCTGCTTGAAAAAATTAAGCTTTGAGTTTAAACGATTTTTAACTGATTTCAATAAAACGACCTCTTCGTTTCTGGTCAGTAAATTGTTTTGGTAAACAAACAAAGATTCGGATGTGTAGATACTAAAGCAGTCCTCGGGACTTGGATTTTTGCGGAGCGCGTGGCCGGTATGCGTTTTAGGTTATCTCTGGCGCTGGGCAAAAATCCAGGTCCAAACTCTCAATTGCAATACCGAACAACGTTTCCTTGTCCCGCACCGTGAATTGGTTCAGAGTAACTAGTTCTTCTGTGCGGGAAAAACAAAGCATTACCTTGACATTGGCGAAATCATCGATGAACATCCAAGGAGCCACATTTTTAAAAAAAGAAGAAGATGAAGAAAGCAGTCCTCCCAAAGATCGTTTGAACAAAGGGATCAGCATATCAGATCATCGATCGTTTATAGATACCGATAAATTAACAAGTGGATTGAACTATCAATCAAAATATGAATTGTAATTGAATACTGAAAGCCATCCCTAAGCCATTGTAGAATGTATGTGAGTTATCATCTCGAATGCAAACATAGAAATATATAAATTTAATACTAATGAAATTACGTAGTTACTTAACTTTTAGGCAGAATCCCAACTTCCTTATAAGTCATATTGTCTGAAACGGAGTGAAGTACCTAATTAATTATTATATGCAATGCAAAGCCTCTATTTTTATACATGTAAGTATTCACTAAATTGTATTTCCTAATCTAGCAAATTATAATAGGTAGGTACTTTATAATGCGTAGTTAAACTAACAACAACGCACATAATATATTATTCCCAAGGGGGAAGAAAGTAAAAGCACACAACCTCTCCTCTTTATCTTAGTTATATTGGGTAATAACATATTGTAGTCTCTTATATATTAAAGTATATTATAGTACAGTATGTATTTATTTATGTATATTTTATAATACACCTTTAGTTTATATACGTTTAATTTTATTGCACTGCACACACGTTGCCTTGTCACCTTTACTTCTCCTCTCAGGCCTGCTGGAAGAGATTCCTTTAGGAATAAGTAGTGTCCTTGTACTAACTGCTCACTGTTCTCTTTGTGTTCTTCTTATTGTTTTATTGGAGTTTACTCCTTAAGAATCGATTTTCATATATAAGGCGCCCGGTTTGAGAAAAATCGGAGGGGTAAAACCTACTAACAAGTAACGAAAATCGTGTCACGTTTTTGGTGCGCACCTTTAGTGCGCAACTTTCTAATTTGTTATGGTTAGATACTCGTACTTAAGGAGTAAACTCCAGTCGTGCGTCGGAGCTGACACACACACTTTTTTTATTTTTATCTGTGTGTTGTACATAAATAAAAAATAAGATGTGTGTATTACGGAAATCCCTTGAAAGAAAAAATATTTAAACGCGCGGGCGATCGTTAATTGTTTATAAACTTAAAATGCATAATTATTATTATTACATGGCAAAATTAACTATTATTAATGCTAGATTACGTTAGATTACAAACAATAGTCTGTTAAGTGAGAATTAAGTAACTTCGTGGACAATGCTTGACATCACTAGGGCTGCCACCTAACCAGTTTATGAATATTCTATCCAAATCTGACTGACGGACTAATTAACTGCCTCAGTGGTGTAGTCGGTTAAAAGTACGTTGCAATTTTATATTAAATAGAGATATGCTGGTTGTAAATTAAATTACTTATTCTAAAATGTAAAGCCAAAATCAATTGCATTAATTTATACTATTATAAGTTGATTGACATTGTACAAAAACAGTTAAATACAACTTAATCTCTCTCACACATAGGACCATTAAACTTAACGTCTGTAACTAAGCAGAGCTTCTACTACGAGTAGTATTCCATCTATAGCAGTTGTGATAAACTTACATGGAAATTAAGACTATTGTTAATTCAACTCATGTTCTACATATGAACTTATCTTAAAACTCGTAAACAAATTTATAAAGTTGGCAACCCTAGTGCCCAATTGGAAGTGGAACACTTAAGTAATGCGTTGCGAAAGCTAGACTTAGAAATGAATGCGGTAATATGATGAACAATAGAGGATGGTACCACAGACATATGTAGACCTTACATTACTTCCTTATACCTTGGTTTGTAGAGTTCATGTAAAACTGGTGACGTCATAATGTTGACATGAGTTAATCATAAACTGTATGTAGACTACAATAGATTGATCTAAAACTGTTTTTGAAGAAGTTAATCGCAGTTTATTTCATTTTATTACGATATAAGTTACAATAAAATATTATAATATGCAAAAGTAACACTGTCTGTCTGTTACGTTTTCACGCCAAAATTACTAAACAGATTTAAATGAAATTTGGTTAGTCCCGTGGGAATTGTTAACCAGAAAACTAAATCCCTCCGGTAATTAGTTGATTTGTATTTCTAGTTCACAAAATTGTACTTACGTTTAGTTTGTACAATGTGTGTGTCTATAACAATACGCAATGGCAGAAATCGCCATCGGTCGATAGCTCAGTAGGTATACCTACATTATTTATTATTCTGTGTGTGCCTTCAGACTAGAACGAGTCAAGGACACTCCTTTGTTAGCCGACAATGGACAGAAGGCTCAATCCGAAGGCTTCTTATGGCGGTAGCACAAATACTTCAGGCCAGGAGTGGCGGTTGCCGGAAAAGTTTAACAATGAGTTATCGATATTTGTTGACTGGAATGTTTGGTACAAGTCGTATTGTAACTAGCAAAAGTGGTTAGTAAAAAATAAATACTGAAATTAATACATACTATTATAAGGGTCGTCTAAATTTTTTTTTTGTTCCTTTGTACATGCTTATTGATTTTGACACGAGACCAATGTACATTGGTCCACATTTAGTCTTAAGAAAATGTATAATTTACCTGTCAATTATTGAAAAAGAATGACCGTGAGTTTTATTGTCAGGTTTTCTCTAGGTTCTACTTTTGCTTTGCGAATCTGGCAGTACATGTAAATATAGAAGCAATAATATTTTTTATTTTAAGTACCTACTTATTGACGTTTGTAAGAGCCATTTAATGACCTATACAAATGAACTCTACTATGTATGTTCTAAGTATCACATAAGTTCCATTAATTAAACTGAAACTGATATGAGTACAGGGTAATGAAATAGTAATTCTTGCGTTTCAACAACGAATGAAATTAAAAATAGAAAAAAAAAGTTATCTTGTAAGCACACGTGTTTCACAATACATATCAAGTGAATTATCTGTGACCGAAACGCCCACAAAATTCCTCATTACAGTAAAGTACTTAGTTGCCGAAGTCACGGTTGATCAGCGTATGCAAATAGGCAAGTGTTTGCTTGGACAGGTGTGTCTGTGAGGGCCACGCACGGTGGCACTCGCTGATAATATTTTGTAACGAAATATTGGTTTTGTAATACAAACTATAGAATGCTACAGTAAATTCAGGTGGTGGAAAGAATGGGCACATTAAATTAGTAACAGGACTGGTCTTAAAGAAAATCTAACATTTAACATTAGATCTGTTTCGACCCTCTGGCACATAAGTTGCCTTCGGTTGAGAATGTCCAAAAATATTTTTTTTTAAAAAAGCATTTCAAAAAAATAAGTTCATCACCGTTTCAGTAGGTAATAGGTCCAACTAAGTTACTGGCGAAAAGTGAGCGAGTAATAGAAAGAAATCGTACAAGTATTTTAAAGAACCCAGGCTTGTTTGGATTCTAAAATATATAGGTACTTTAGTGACTAGTCATTATTGACCTCGAATATAGTCGAGAATACTTAAAGCCCTACTTCAATAACCTGCTTTTCTTTTTACAAAAAAAAATATTTTTTTTGCTGTAAAGTTATTATTAAGTGCGTGTTACAAGCTGTTGAAATCCGAAACAGTTACTATAACGTTTGTCGTGTACTTTTCGTCGTATAATCTCGAAAACAGATCACACTTTACAAGAGGTGCGATAACGTACACGTAACTGTTAAAAGAACGTTTTAGCTTTAATTGTTGTTTTAAATTAACTGTTCGACTTTTAAAAGTTAGGTCGAATGTGCAACGATGACGTTGTATTTCTTTGGGCCGAACATACACTTAAAACTAAGGACGCATATCCCTGATAGGGTAGACAGAGGTACCTTACACACATACCTTTTTTCATTACCTTTATTGGTCTCACGTAATAGGGAGTAAATCGTTACCGGGCATACAGATTACGGTTCATACTTACTTACTGTCAACTGTCATAAGGGCTGCCTTGGTGGCGCAGTGAACTGCCATATCCCTGAGGTCCCAGGTTGGATTCCGGGTCGAATAAAATTATTTGTGTTATCCACAAATGTTTGTTTCGGAGTATGGGTGTTTTGTATGTATAATACGAGTATGTATGTATTTAGAAATATATAAGTATGTTTATCAGTCGTCTAGATCCCATAACATAAGCTTATATTAGCTTAATTTGGGCTAGATGACATTGTGTGAGAATGTCCAAATACATTAAAAATAAAAGTACTTAAAAAAACAATCTGTTTGTATTTTTGTTCGACTAATCTCTAAAGTGGCTGGGCTGATTTTAACGAAACTTTCACTGACAAATAGATTATGTGATAAGGAGTAATGACTATTAATTTATTCCGTGATTATGCTCTCGTAACATCAATAACCATTCTGTAATCCGAACGTAAATTACAATAGCCAGGACCGATATTACATACCTAAAATCTTTGCAATCTAGACAAAAACTAACTGTTACAGCTGAGTTATGTGTTACAGTTGAATAACTCGTTACTCTTGATTAATTGTGCTAGAGAGAAATAACTTAACGAGTGTCATTGAATAAAAGTCGAAGATCGTTAAAAAAATTGTAACTAATTATTGAAGGAATGTCAGATGTTTGTTTGTAGTTGTATGACATTCTGACAGATTCGACTGAACTACAGAAGGGCTACAGAAGACGCCCAGGACCATCGACCTCCATGATCGGGGCCTGAGAGCCACCCACCGTTACACCTTACATAAGCAGGCTAGAAGAGTCGCGAGATCAGATTCACTCACCGACGCGGGATAAAAGCCAAGCCCAACGACGCGGGATTTTCATTGCAACCAAACCCCCGAAGAGGTCACACAGGTGGCCAAAGTCCGCCGGGCGCCACTGGAAATACCTTCTGGGGTGTACCAGAGACGCCCGCAGTAATGGACAATAAAAAAAAGGGACAGAAGCATTTAATTTACCCACATTTTGTCAATCACCTTGTTGTTCTCATATTATAGGGGGAGAACTATTGCTGTTTTCAAGAACTTTGGATATATTTGTTAGAGCCTTGTATGTACATCTCTCAACAGGTGCGCCACGTGCAGGCGAGGATTACTTGGGCCCTAAAGATGTTGATAAGGTCCTTTAACACGTTGACTAACATGAGAGTTTACTGAACACATTTTCCACTAGCAATTGTTAAGTACTTTTTTAAACTTTCGCGTTTTGTACACATTATAAACTTAAGACAAACGGGACTTTTACGCGATTATTAAGATATATACATACCTCTTTATTACCCGATGTTTCGACCCTGTTACAAGAGCAAGAGGTCACGGGTGGACTGTGTCACGGAGTCCACCCGTGACCACGGCTCTTGTAACAGGGTAAAATGCCGTAAAGGGCGTAAAAGACCCGTTTGTCTTAAGTTTGTAAATTGTTAAGGAACTAGACTAATTAGTAAAACCAGTTTCACTTAAAACTTAACAAAATGTAACCAGTCTAAGATAATGCCGACACTTAATATTTCGAAAGTAACATTAATGACAACAATTTTCAAAGTTATCTCAAATAAATATCATAAAATTAACACCAATTTGCACCTAGACTAATCCTAATATATTTTATAACGAGTATAAAACCTGACTATTAAAATATTGTGACACTAAGCCAAATGGACCCATCGTTCACGCTTCTAATGCTATTCCTTCCAATGTGAAAGTAAATTTGTTTAGTTGGATTTATAAACGGCTCGTAGAATTTGTGAATTAATTATTGTTACCCGACTGACCTAGAAGAAGGTAATGTTTTGTTTACATTTACTTAAATAGTTTAACGATTACTAAGTGGTAAAGTTCGGATCTGTTAGTAAAAAAAATATAGATATCAATTTTGGATTTTGGTACAATATTTATAGAGCTTAATTGTTACTTTTATTTTCAGAATAAGTTAGTAGACGTTACAATGTCAGAAATTTATTTAATGCAGGTGCAGCCGTGGTCAAACTTGTAGGTATAATAAATTATAGATTAAAATTTTACAGCAGCGGCGACTTAACATTAGGTTTCTGTTTGGCAATCGAGTGTGAATGAGGAACGATTGGGCTTGAATGTTAATGTGTCTGTATTTAAGTTATTTAGGGTACTTGCACACTGGCTTAACTTAATTTCGTACAGCAGAAAATAGAATAAAATGAAATATTTTTATTGAACATCAATACAAAAATACACAACCTTCATATCTATTTAATACTTATGTAGGTAGGTACAAATGGCAGTTTTATCACCCAGGGTGAGAGTTTGTACTGTCTAACTGATTGTATTTGGCTGTTTGGTATACAGATGGCTACTTAAATCGAAAAGGAGACCAGGATAGCAAGACAACTAAACCGACGTATTTATATTGTTGGTTATTGCTACGATATCCTACAACAATCTTCCACACAATAATATTCTAAATATTAATTTTCTACAAGTATAATCAATGAAGATACTTAGTTTGAAATGTATAATCAATGAAGATACTTACTTTGCTGTGAGCAACGACGTCCATTAGCCGGCTCTCACCGCTCTAATGATCGAGAACCCTTAACTTATGAGTGTTCGCATACTTAAAGCTATTCTATTAAATGGTAAAAGCGTCAAGTTCACGACCCGTTATTCGTTTGTTTACGTCAAATTGTACGGTTTGCTGAACAGTTTCTGATGTAACGGTTATATGACATTCTTGTGGCTATCAGGGACCGATGAATTAGGGACATCGTTTTGTAATGAGTTTAATAAATTCATATTATGTTAAGTATAGATAATCAATACATATAATAAAATTGTAAGTTGTCGATGTCTGTACATCGAAGATATAATAGAGAAACTGTTGTAGGGGGACTTTATGAACGCAATAGTACCCAAAAAATGGTTTCTAGAATTTTTGTCTGTTTGTCTGTGTGTCTGTTTGTCTGAATGTTTGAACACGCTAATCTCAGAAAGGGCTTAACTGATTTGAATGCGGTTGTTAGTAATGCGTTGTGGTTTATTCAACTTAACATTTAAGGTTTGTTTTATTTAAATCGGTTCATAAATAAAAAAGTTATGTCGATCTAAAGTACCACGCAGGCGGAGCTGCGGGTAACAGCTATACATAATAAATCAGTAACTGGTGATCAAGAAAACTATAACACGCAGGCGGAGCTGCAGGCAACAGCTAGTTAATAATAAATTAGGTAGGTATACCTCTTAATTGACCGAGCGAGGGAAGCGTCTCAGTTTCAACGACTGGCCGATATGGCGTAGTTTGTCTGTATGTGTGTCAGGTCCGGTCTACAGGCCGCATTTTTCAGCCGATTTTCATGAAATTTGGCACAAGTGTTCTTTGTTGCAAGGCGCAACTTTTGTCAAAGAGATTTTTCGATTGGGGGGAAAATGGAGAAGTACAAAAATTGTTATGTCCCAAAAGGATGTTAGGGACCCGAAAATAACGCGAGGTCTACTGTTCGCAGAACTACTAGTTAAATATTGTTTTAAGCATTGAAGTTTGATAACCTTTTTCAATTAATTAAACTACCGCAAAAACAATAGTCTTGGGCTGTGCTCAAACCATCGACTGTTTTCTTTCCAGAAGTAACGTTATACCAATTGACAAAGACACCACTAGCCCAAGACACAGAAACTTGAGAAGATAAATTAATTTATCAATGTGCGACTTAGGACGCTGAGAAAGAACGATTCCCTGGAAAAGGAACATTTGCTGTTTCGAATTTATCCCAACACTATCGATTTCGCGATTCATATTGTATAAATAAAACGTGATTGTGTTCTTAGAACTAGATTATAAAAATACTTTCTAGAAATAATACATTCTTTGTTAATGAACCTGCTGATGCTGTACCAAGACGGTCAAACTCATCCTTCACATGCGACGTACACCACGTATTATGACATCTGAACAGGATCTGGCCTATACAATTTGTATGGTAACGAACACAGTCTGACGCGTCACCGCGCCTGATTCCCGTGTTCCCATGATATCCCACGCGTACGACGCTGTCACACACGTTTAAAGTGTCATAGCGCGTAGATAACGTAAACGTCAGACGTCGTAAGATGTAGGACCAGTGTCTCGCTGATTCCCATGTCGCGTGGCATACGTCGTATGTAAAGGACCAGTGTGTTTTAAGCTTAAATATTGGTGGTAATTCCCGTCGCGATAGCTGGTTCGTCCCCTATTATCTACGTGGGACCTAAAAACAACTGACCATGTAAACCCCCTTCGGAGAAACAGGCGCATTTGTATGTTAATAAGATACAAATAAGTAAAAATACACTATAAATTTTATTAAAAAGTATCTAATATTTAGTTTGGCAAAGCAATTACAATCAATTTTGTTGACATCTTGCCTTTCTATTCCATTTTCCTTAGTTTATTACTAGTTAGTCATTTAATTTATGTCAAAAATGTCATTCTATTAATGTCGAACTAATGATAATAAAATTAAAATGAAATTTGGGACGAATAGAATAATATTTAAACCAATATCATAAATATTAGTAAACATGAAATTTTCGATTGAAATCTAGAGTGACCTAATACGGATTAAATATCCATCATGATGCTGATATCATTTTAAATATGTAAGTAGATATTTTAACAAGAAACTTATATTGTTGATATCGATTAATTTAATATTGAATGGGGTCAGGTTCATACTCGTACTAAGTACTTAGAGCTTGCTTTCACGTGATTTTAATAGGGTCCCATATTATTCTAATACCCTTTTTTTTTTTTTTTTTTTTTTTTTAATTCCGCGGCCCAAGGCCGCGGCCGCTCTAACGTCCGTTGCCGGGCGTCCCTGGTTACTAGCAGAGGGTATGTCCAGTGGCGCCCGGCGGACTTTGACCACCCCTGTGGTCTCTGCGGGTGTTTGGTCGGGACGAGAATCCCGCGTCATTGGGGTCGGGTTTTATCCCGCGTCAGTGAGTGAATCTGGTTGCGTGCTATGGGGCAAAGGCCCCGCAGCACGCAACCCTTCTAGCCTGCTTCTGTAAGGACGGTGGGTGGCGATCCCGCCGTCCTCAGGCCCCGATCATGGAGGACGATAGTCTTGGGCGTAGTCGCGTAGTCTGGGGCGGCCTGGCCGCCGACTACGGAACTCGGCGGGGAGGGTACGCTCCCTCTCCCTCCCGGCCGCCTCCTTCGCGAGCATAACTTGCTCGCAGAAGGACACGGCCGTGTTCCACCTACTCCCGCTGGATACCATGGCTTGAAGCATGGTCCCCAGCGAGAGGGTATCCACGCCCAGACCCACTACGAGGTCCCGGCGCTGACTCGCCCACGCTGAGCACTCCACCAACGTGTGGAGTGCGGTGTCGTCGTCGGAAACCTCGCAGTGTTGACACCGGGGTGTGACCTCACGATGCATGCGAAACAGATAGCTACCGAAGCATCCATGCCCGGCAACCATCTGCGTCGCACGGTACGTGAGGTCACCATGCTGCCTCTGCAGCCAATCGTCCATGATCGGTCTCACCGCCGCGATGAAGATGGCACCCCCCTTGGGTTGCTCAAGTCGCACCCTCCATGACTCCATGAGATCCTGGCGGAGTTGGGACCGCTGGTCCTCGATTTCTCGAGACGCAGGCCTGTGGTCCCGCTCCAGCGCCTCCTTGCGCCATTGGAACAATGACGCAAGGGCTCTCGCTTCCAGGTCCCATGGAGGGGTCCCGGCTAGGAGACATGCAGCCTCTCCGGAGATCGTGCGGTACCCCCGTACGGTTCTGACGGCCAAGGTTCTAAGTGGTCTGTTTAACAGAGTCACGTTCCCCTTGACCGCCAACCTATCCGCCCATACGGGAGCCCCGTATAGGGCCATACTCCGCACGATCCCCAGGTACAGTCTCCTGCAGGAGGCGTTGGGTCCCTTTAGGTTGGGCATCAGTCGCGAAAGCGCGACCGATGCCTGCGTCACCTTGGGGACCAAACTTCGGAAATGTGGTCCGAAGTTCCATCGGCTATCAAGTACGATCCCTAGGTACTTCATCGAGGGCTTGATGCCGATGCTAACGCCTCCCACATTTATGCTGGAACCTTCTGGTGGACCGTTCCGAGGTCTGTGAAAACACAGAACCTCGGACTTGTGCAAGGCCACCTCCAGTCCCAGCTGCCGTATCCGACCCACGACTCGAGCAACACCCGTCGTGACCTTGAGTGCTGCCTCCTGGTACGTTGCACCCCGCGCCGTGACGAGGGTATCGTCGGCGTAGCACGTTACGCCGACACCCCTAGGCAACGCACCCCGCAGCACCCAGTCGTAGCCGATGTTCCACAGAAGCGGCCCCAGGACCGACCCCTGCGGAACACCGCACGACACATCTCGCCGAGCTGGCCCGAGCCAGCTGGGGAAAGCTATGGCCCTCTCCGAGAGATAGGCCCCGACAATACGACGGAGGTAGAGAGGCGTTTCGTGATACACGAGCGCCTCCCTAACGCAGCTCCATGGCAAGGTGTTGAACGCGTTGGCGATGTCAAGAGACACCGCCACCACCACCTTGCCCTGCGAGACTGCTTCCTCCGTCAGGCTCTTCACGCGCATGATCGCGCTCACGGTGGAGCGTCCCCGACGGAAACCGAACTGGTTATCCGCCAGGTCTGGCCCCACACTCGTGAGATGCTCGACGAGGCGTTCCGCGATAATGCGCTCAAAGAGCTTACACACCTCGTCGAGCAACACGATCGGCCGGTATCCGGACGGTGAGTCCACCGGCCGCCCCGCCTTACGGATCAGGACCAGTTTCCCCGTCCTCCACACCTTGGGAAACTGGCCCCTTTCGAGGCATGCGCTAAAGAGCCCCATCAGTCGAGGCCCGAGTTCTTCGAGGGCCAGGACCCATGCACGGCCAGGAATGCCGTCGGGTCCGGGGGCAGTGATTTTCCGGCGTTTAAGCCGGAGTACTGCCGCACCTAGCTCCCCCACCCTGACTTCGGGTACGTCGTCTTCGCTGGTGCAATCCGCGTCGGGCAGAGACGGAGCCATGCGCGGAGGGACGTGCTCCTCCGCGCTCGTCGGAAACAGGGAGCCCATGACCCGCTCCAGCTGCTGCGGCTGGAGACTCTGGGTCAGTGGGGGCGCCCTAGGTCGGAGTTTCTCCCTGACCTGTAGGTACGGGCGCCCCCATGGGTTCTGCTGCAGGGTCTCCAGGAGCTCCTCGCGGGCCGCCGTCTTGGCCCGCTTTATCGTCTCCTGGAGATTACCTTTAGCCTCCCTGTATGCCTGAAAAAGCTCCGCCTCTCGGGCTGCCGCGTCGTCTGGGCGGCGACGCCTCCGGCGAAACCTGGTGTACCGGCGGCGGGCGGAGATGCATGCTGCGCGCAGCTCTGCAATCTCCGGCGACCACCAGTACACCTGCTTCCTGGCCGGTCTGGGTGTAACCCTAGGCATCGCCGCATCACAGATTTGCGACATGGCTCTCCTGAACCACTCCGCCTCGGCATCCACATCGGCAGGCCGGTCCGGCGCTGGAATCCAGGCCTGCACGATGGATGCCTCCAGGAGAGCCTCCCGATCCAGATGGTGAAGTGCCCAACGCGGATCCGGGGGATTTGCCACCGGCTGTGGGAGGTCAGGTGGGGGGACGACATCGAACCGGATGTACCGATGATCCGAGTGCGTCTCCTCACCCTCCTCCACGCGCCAGCCTGTAATACGGGCGGCGAGGTCAGGGGATGCGAACGTTACGTCCACGATCGATTCCCCCCCCCGCCGCCAAAAGGTGGCGACATTCCCCCGGTTGAGGACCTCCAGACCACGTGTTCTGGTCCAGTCCTCAAGAAGCCTCCCCTTGTCCCTGGTTTCCCGGGAGCCCCACGCCTCACTCCAGGCGTTGAAGTCTCCCAGGAGCAGGACAGGACGAGGACGGCACGCAGCGAAGACGACGTCGAGCTCAGTGAGCCATAGCTCAAACTGAGACTCGTCAATGTTCGGCGAGATGTAGGTGGCCACGACTGCCAACCCATCATAGTCCGCCGCAACACACCCGCGGCCCCTTGCAATGATCGCAAGGCGCGAGTTGTCTGCGGCGGACCCCCCAAAGATACAACAGGCCGAGCCGTCCTCGTCCACCGGGCTTCCCGGGTGGACGTAGTACGGCTCGGCGACCACGGCCAAGTTTATGGACCACTGCCGGATGCTCTGGTACAGAAGATCCTGAGCAGCACGGCAGTGGTTCAAATTCACTTGCAGGATACGGATACGGGCGTCAGACATTAATTGACGTCCATAACCGCATCCCGCCGCGAAGCAACTGGCCGCGCAAGGGCGGCACCCCCACCGCTCTCAGCGGACGGACGAGGTTTTGGCTTCGAGGCGGCGCAGGTTGTGCTGCCGACCCGGTGATCCGCGGTCTTGCCCTCCGCCTCGCATCTAAAGCAGCGAGGCGGGGCGTCACAGGCACTTGCCTTGTGACCGGGCCGGCTGCAGCGGAAGCACCGATCGCCCACGGTGACTTCCGCTGTACACTGCACTCCGACGTGCCCCACCACCATGCACCGGAAACATCTGGTTTCCCGGGCACGAAGGAGGTGCACCTGCGCCTTTAGGAAGCCCCCTACGAGGAGGCTTCGTCCGTCCGCCACTTTCAGTGCCGCCGCGACGGGGCACTGGACGACTGTCATCCCGTGACCAGTGGAGCCGAAGGAGATATCTGAAGCCTTCACCTGGTCACGGGGGCAGCCGCCCGCCTCCACGACGGCGGAGACAACTTCCTCCGTCGTGGCCGCGTCATCCAGACCCGTGATGCGCAATGCGGCGCATTTGGTGGGTCTGGTGACGCGGACGGCTTCTTCGTCCAGCGCGACCCTAAGCTGAGCCGCTAGGGCGTCAGCTTTAGGGCCGCTGGAGGCGCCGGAGACCTCGAGGAGGCGAGCCCCGGTGCGTGTCGTCTTGCACCGGAGCCCCCCCTGTATTTCGAGGGCCGAGAGGTTGACTGAGGACTTCACGGTCCTCAGTACGTCGGCGTACCCCACCCCTTTCTCCACACCTACCGTCGTCACCGTCAGGACGACGGCGGTGGAGCGAGGGGGGCGGGGCCTCTTCGGCGCCTTCGCCGCGGCGGCTTTGGCCGCTTTCTTGGCAGCCTTCGTCTTCCTCTTCTTGGCTCCCACTACTTCCCATCCCTCCCGTCTGGAGGGATGTAAGGAAGCAACGGGAGCGACGTTAGAGGAAGACGAGGCGGCAGGGGTGCCACTCTTCTTACCACGCCCCTTGGCCTTCCGCGCCTGGGCCGCGGTCTCGGCCGGCATCCGGTTCGCTGAAGCGGACGGGGGCGGAGCGGGGCGGCGGACAGCGGGTGTGCCGCTTGGACCCGGAGCGGGAGCACCGCCGACAGCCGCCGCGTATGAAACCGCGGGACGCGCTAGCGGAGGGCGGTACGCCCGGTCCTCCAGGACCGCGAGGCGCCTCTCGATCGCCGTCAGGACCTGCACCGTAGTCGGTACAGGCTTCGGCGGCGAGCCGGGCGCCATGGTGGGCGCGGTCCTAGGCGCCGTCTTCGGCGCTGGTCCAGCCGTCAGAGGAGGAGGCGGCATGGGACCTGGAGGTGCCTTGACCGCTTTGGTCAGCTCAGCGACCTCCCGACGGAGATCTTCCATCTCCTTTCGGGAGGCAGTGAGCTCCACCTCCAGGCTCGCAACCTGCTTGCGGAGCTTCGCCTCCTCCTCTGTGACGCTCCGCTCGAGGAGCTTGTCGAGGGAGGATTGGGCTTCATCCACCAGTGAAGCCACAATCTTCTTCCTCCCCGACATGTTTTTACTCCCCCGCATGGCCGCGTTCATGCGGGAGAAAATACTCATTATCTCCCGCGCGGGCGGCACACCGATATCCCTGCGACTGCGCAGGGACGGCACAGATGACGGGGGTGGTGTTGGCGGGCGCTTTCTGTAGGCGTCGAGACGCGTGCGCACCGTCTTCACCGGGACCTCCTCCTCCGAATCGCTGGAGAGGAGGGACCCCCACCCAGAGCAACTAGTGCTCCGGTCGCGCGGTAGCCCCCCCTTCTCGAGGGTCCTCTTCTGCGAAGAAGAAGGGCCCTTACCCCTCACACTACTGGGAGCTGACCCATCGTCAGTCCCAGCAGCAACATTTCCTTGGGGCGTCGACGTCGCGCTGCAACTAGGCGGCGCGACGCGAGCCCCCAAATCGATAGGCATAATCAGGTTCCGGGAATAATGCAGTAAGTCGTCGGCTGAGACTGCCCGGGGAAGGGCAGTGTCAGGACCGGGGGTCTCTTCTGGCTTATTCATGATAAGCAGTTTCTTCCTGTGTTGGCCACTCAAGTTCTCGATGTCGACGTTCGGTCACCCAACTTGCCACTGCGTTACCGTGGTCAAGTTGGGGTCCAGGGCGGACGGCGAGGACGTAGTCTAATCTCTTGGGGCCCCGCCCCTATTCTAATACCCTTGTCTATTGCTAACCTATTCAGTAAAAAATTGTCTCCATCCAAAGATAGCTGCTGTTAGGAGCAGTTAATACCCTATTTCGTAAAAGTTTTAAACGTAATTTTGACATTTTAATGCTTAGTAATTAGTAAGCATCAAGTCACAATATTTCCAAACATCAAATTACGGACTCCAGTTAAGATATATAATTGCCAATAATAAAATCAAAAATTATGTTAAAACACACAGAATATGGCAATTGTGAGCAAGACATCTTCTTCAAGTACCGTGACGTTAAACAATAAATTGCTATAATTTTTCGCAACGACACATTCGCAATTCGCGGTCCACGTCACTGTTTAATCGCGGTTACACCAGCTACTGTTGTTATTATCATGTATATTACAAATTGTGTCGGTAAACATACAAATACATATACATGAAATCACACAGTCGTGGTTTTAAAACTATAATTAAAACAAAAAGAATGTATATAGATTAACAGATACTACAATTTTGGAAAAAACCTTTATTTTATTTAGTCTATACATTTATACACTTTATTACATCAGCTATCTGCCTCGTCGTAAAAGTCCCGTTAAAATCGGTCCAGCCGTTCCAGCGATTAGCGGAAACAAACAGACAGACAGACATACAAAAATTACATATATGTATACCATATCCTATGGTATGTATACCATATCCTATACACAAATCTGGTAATTTTAAATTACACACAGACAATTTAATTTTATTAATCTGTATGGATGTATGGACATACTCGTATGTGTAGTTTGCAATATCGAAAGTCTTACCTTGGATTTGAACCAAACCCTTACAGTTCAGATCCATATTTGCTATCTGGGATTGATAATTCAATCAAATTCTGCCAATGGCAAATCAGGAATTCATTGAATTACCCATTGTCATTACCAGATAGCAAAATATGGATCGGAATTGAATATTGAAATTGCCGTAAGCTACAAAAATCAGAGCTAAAGACCTCAGAAATTGCGAACACCGCAATTGTCTGTCTGTCTTCTTTTTCTTCGCACTGATTTGATGTTAGTTTATTAAATTACAGATACAATATTTAAACTACTTATAAATTAACATTTTTTATTATAAACGCTCTCATCTAAGCTATTCGACTAATATCAACCCACGCGTCTCACTTGTAATTTCCTCTTGTACAATAGTTTCTCACAAAAGTAATGCCATTAAAGTCTAACAATATAAAATAAGACGATTATGAACAATTGGAGATTCCATTAAAATGATCCTATTGTCATTCATGGAACACTGTTAAAACGCCTACGGATTCGTGAAATACATATCCGATAACAGATAAAATTATTAGTTCTAATACCCGTAATTGCTCCGCCCACGTTTGTATAGCTTTCCCGTTGCCAATTCCCACGGCATTATCGGGATAAAAAGTAGCATTAAAGCATTCAGGGATAAAATGTTTACTAGAATATAACTACTATGGTCACAGAACATTAAAAAAACGACTACCTTATCTTTTAAATAGTCTGCCGGCGGACATTAGAGAGGAGGGTGTGCCGTAGTGGTTCTCCGAACACAATTTAGTGACGTCGAAGTGAGGGTAGTTGAACAAACCCGCACTTCACGAAGACGACGATGAGCTGAAGCCAGCCGTCACCACGGCTCTTATAACAGGGTCGAAACGTCGGGTAATAAAGAGGTATGTACATATCTCAATAATCGCGTAAAGACCCGTTTGTCTTAAGTTTATAATGTGTACAAAACGTGGAAGTTTGAAAAAGTATTAGAAAGGAACCCAGCAAAACTGCTTTTAAGAGAAAGCTCAAAGGATATCTGTTGGATTCGTTATAGCGTTTTTGTTGTTCTGTTTTAACGCTATAGATCTATGATTATGTTGTGGCGATATACAATACCTCTGAATAGCATATTTTGTAAGTATAATGTATTGTGTAAATGTACGGGGACTCCGTCCCCCAGTAAAACAATTGACTCGGTTTTGGGGGTCAATGAAATTGGCTTATTTGTACCTATATTACTCTAATTAATAAATAATCAGAGAAAGAATTTTCAAAATCGGTTCTGTATATTCAGAGATCAGACAAACTTTACTTCATTATAATATTAGTATAGATATACCGGTATGTAATTCAATATTTATGATGATAATTTTAATTAATAAGTTCGTCCATTCTTTAAAATATAGCTATATAATATCTTTAATTTATTAGTATTTTTTTTGGTTTAGTCAAGTTTTACCGTTTTAACATTTGATCTCTGCTCTGTAAATAAAAACGATACAATTAATAATGTTCATGTTGACTAACTGGAGTTAATATTAATACCTTTTTTTTATTTATTTTATTCCGCGAGAGCGCGGCCGCTCCCATGTCCATTGGGTCTCTGGTGACACCCGAAGGTATATTATTCCAGTGGATGCCCGGCGGACTTTGGCCACCTGCGTGGCCTCTTCGGGGGTTTGGTCGGAATGAAAATCCCGCGTCGTTGGAGCTGACTGCGGAACTCAGCGGGGTGGGTACGCTCCCTAATATTAATACCTAACGTAGTAAATGAACCAACAAAAATATCAGATTCCAATATTTTACTCTGACAAACAGATACGAGAATGTTATGGATGATTTGATAATCACTATTTATAGGTTATATGATTAGTTGTATTACGTAATACCACCATAAACATGTGCTCGACGAAATGACCACAAACTAAACCTTGCTTTTTTCTCATGTCAAAATTACTTCACTATCTTGGCACTCAGATCTACTAGGATTAATTTCTGAGTGATACTTAATATTATAGACATATACATACACAATAATCTCGACTGTATTAGTTTAAACAAAGAAATCATTGCTTGTTGAAAATTAAAGAAACTCGATCAAGATGATAGCTCTGTCTCTCCGTTAACATAGCATAACCACAGATTATATAGTAGTAGCATAACAAGATATGTGTGGTCCAGTGGTTAGTGATTACTATATAGACTAGGAGGTCGTAGGGTGGAATCCCATTCAGGACAAAACTTTGTGTGATGAGCACGATCGTTTGTTCTATATCAAGGTGTAATTTATATCTATAATACATATGTATCTAGACAAATATAAGTATGTTTATCAGTAACTAGCGGACGTCCGCGGCTTTGACCGTTTGACATATTATAATTTATTAAAATCTTCCTCAAGAACCACTTTATTTATTGGTAAAAACCGCATCAAAATGTGTTGCGTAGATTTAAAGATCTAAGCACACAAAGGGAACGGAAGCGACTGTTTTATACTATGTTATGATAATCTAGATACAATAACACAAGCTTATACTAGTGCGCCTTACGGTCGAACAGTAGACCTCGCGAAAATTAAAAACTTTATTTGAAAATTTTTCCCCCAATCCAAAAAAGCTATCGGCGAAAAAAATCTTATTAAACTAGGTATGCAATGCATGCTGCTAATTGCAAATGTTGAGCGGAGCAAATGTTTTTATTACATATCAGAATCAGAATCGGACACTTAAATTAATTAATCGCATGAAAAAAAAAATCTATTTTCATTGTTGACGCTCGTGTTTCCATGGAAACCATTTAATCATTTGGTATTTCGGTGATGTCCAGGACATTTTCGGTGATTATTCCTCCGGGGTCAGCTCTATTTTCATGATTTCAGAGATATGCATATGGGTATGATGTCGACCAGCATGCCAAATTTGGTCAAAATCGGTCGAGTCGTTTCGGAGGAGTTGGCACACAAACGATTTACACTTGTCACCTAAGAGCTCCGCTCAATAAAGGAATACTTGTGCCAAGTTTCGTAAAGATAAGATAAAAACTGTGGCTGCTAGCTCGGAACACACACACATACAGACAGACGAAAGCAAAATTGTCCAATCTCGAAATGTATACGCTTCGCTCGCTCGGTCAATTATTTATATAGGTACATCACCGTTTATTAACATAATGCGTCGCTGCAATTAATTGCTTAATTAAATTAAAATTAAATCAAAAATGTAAACGTCCTTGTCTGTAACGCGTAGAAAATATGTAAATTATATTTACCAGTTTAAGTGTAATATAACAATTTAACCAATACAACGAATTCTTCGACCTGATCACCATGCTGTTTAAAAGTAGAGTTGACCTTCAAACTACGTAACATATAGGCTAGGCAGATATCATTCAATCATGATATGATTAACCGCACGCAAGTATTGCTCTATATGAAAAGATTCAGACTTTGGTTTCTTGTCTTAATTTCGATTGAAGGTTTTTATTGTAGCAAATTTGAGAAAAAAAATCAGTATTTTTATTGCTAGAATGGTATCCAATAACTGCTGGCAGGAAATGAGAACTTAAATGGTCCTAAGTTCTCATTTTCGATTACGAGTAGAATCAAATATTTTTGTGAACTTCAAATATTTGTTTCGGAGTTTGGTTGTTTTCTATGTAGGTATATTAAATATACCTATAGTCGTCTTGGTCCCATAGCACAAGCCGATAGCTTAGTTTGAGTCTGTAGTAACTTTGATGAGATCTCAGAGACTCAAACCTAGGGTCGGATGCCCTGTAACTATTGTTAACTGTACTTATAGTGTGTATGTAATTTAAAAAAAAGGTTATTTAGGTAAGTACTTTATATCAGTTATTTAAGTATTCCTCAAGTCCACCACTCTTTAATTTGAGACTAGATGTCGTTGTGTAATTCAGTTTATATTTCATTAAAACAACAACATTTTTTTAAGCGCAATGCAACCTTGCCGTTGCAGTACCAATAAACATACATAGCGAACACGACTAAACACAAATGCTGTGAATTGACAAATTATATGAGATATGTACACGTAAACTATCATTGTTAATTATGCATCATTGCCATTCTGATCTTGGCTCAATGAAGGGTGACATTGAGAAATAGCTTTAATAACAAAAACATATGAAACAAAAAGTTGAAATAATTATTCAAGCAGTTCGTTCTTTATAATACTTATAGTACAAAGAATATGACGCAGTTTCAACCTACTTCAAAATAAGTTACAACTTCATTTTGTCTGTTAAAAATTTCCTGAAGTTGGGTTTTTATGTAAAAGTAGTGGTTCTTATGAATAAGTATAATAAATGGTGTATACAAAAATTTCCTCGAGGTACACATTCATTATCATTAATTTATTTAATAATAATTTATATTCATTATTATTATATATTAAAACCAGCATGAAAATCGGTGCAGTATTTGTGAGTTTATCGCGAACAGACTGACACGGCGGAGGACTATTATGTTTTATAATATGTAGGGAAGGGATTACCACAGAATTTTGCTTAACCTAAGACTTCACGAATAACAGCCAAAATAGTTACCGTTTCATCACCAAAGTACTTACGAGTATATTGGTCTAGTTAATAAACTTCGTTAATTATAGCTGCACTCGTTTTTATTACTATATGTTGATGTCTGTAAGAAAATTATGTAACTTTAACATGGCATGACGGTTGCATTATGATTAGAATTAATTAGATTAACTTAACGAATGTTTACATAACAAATGCAGTTATTTACTAATGAGGATATTACAAACACCAAAATTATACGATTACGTTCACAAAACCCGATATTATTTTAATATCTAAAATATACTTAAGTTTAATATAAAAGACGTCAAACGTTGAATCAAAACCCGACCTGAAATTACCGGAGTGGGACCAAATAAATGTCGGAATGGGACCAAATTGAAATGGACCACTCGGAAAGCAGTAGTTTTCAATTATTAATTTCAAAATTGGTTCATTCTGTCCAAAGATAACAAGAAAGGTAACAGATAAAAAAATAAAAATTCAGTCAAAGTAAGAGCTTCCTCCTTTTATCAATTCGACTAAAAATAAGTAAAAGACTAGAGTATTCTTATATCTGTGGTAAAAGTAACCATGTAGCAAAAGTTACAAAATGTGTTGACCATCTTATTTAAAATGTTGGTCACCTTATTCATAATGTTAGGACTTTAGGACATCTTGTTTATGGTAACCTATATTTAACCAATTGATCTCTTCGAGGTTTTTTGTTAGACGGTAAATTTATTCTAGTTTTAGTGAACTTTACAGGAGATGTAGATCTCGAGCAGGGTGCCCCATTGATAAGGGTAATAAGGTCCTGGGAGTTTTTCCTGTTACGAATTATATGATACAACATTAAGTTACTGTTGGAAGAATGGCTCGAGGTCTAGTGGTAACCGACAATGTTAACACATTGCAAAGGTTACGCAACATCTAGTCAGGCTGGTCTTAGGATGGGTGACCATTTCTTAAGACTCCGTGCCTCGGAGAGCACGTTTAGCCGACGGTCCCGGTTGTCATACGAACATCTATGGCAGTCGTTAGGGGTAGTTGGAGCCCTAAATCAAAAATCCTCGCGGTCCAACTACAGAACTTCGATATCGCCCATGGGTTGTGGAGGTCAGATGGCAGTCGCTTCACGGAAAATATCACAGTTAGACTGGAAAGACCCCAACTGAGTTGGGAAAAAGCTCGGTGAATGATTAAGTTACTGTTGAAAGTCATCGTTCGAAAAATGGGTAATTAAGATGGTTTAATAACACAAGCTGCTACTTTTTATTGAATTCATTCGGCCATTTTGGACATAACCCATTATAAATGTGCCCGGTGACGGCAATAGGCTTGCCTCCTATTACGTGGGACTAAAAATACTGGCAAGTTGTGGGTGTGTAATGCACCTCTGTCTACCCCTTCGGGGATATAGGCGTGATATGTGTGTGTGTGTAATAACACCGCCTCGATAAGTTCGACATCTTTTAATATAGCAAATAGCGAGAGTTTCGAGATAAGGTTAGTTAATAAGCAGTTTAAAAGATAATTGAAACAGATTTTTGCACGTTTTATTATCTATCAAGCTTGTGCCTTCAATTAAATAATTTTAATTGAATAATAATATTTGAACTTATTTCAATATTGGTAATTTCCTGCAGGAAATGAGTAGGTGGCGATTTCCAACGGTAGGCGAAACATATGAATTAACAAATATTTATTTAAAACCACCTTACACGAATTTAACAAAACCTGTTAAATTTATGGGTTTCGGAAAGCGTAAAACACAGAATTAAATGATTCTTTGATATAAAGCCAGTTTTTAGCGTATAATCTAGGACGGATGGCGTCTCGGGTGTTGCTAATATCCTATGTGATTTACTTCTTAATGCAAGTAAAAGGACGTCAGTGTGAAATACGCGGAAAAAAAACGTAGATCGGATGAGCAATAATTAAATATTTTACACACACACACACACACACACATATCACGCCTATACCTCCGAAGGGGTAGGCAGAGGTGCATTACACACCCACAATTTGCCAGTATTTTTAGTCCCACATAATAGGGGGCAAACCTATTGCCATCACCGGACACACATATAATGGGTTATGTCCAAAATGGCCGAATGAATTTAATAAAAAGTAGCAGCTATCGTGTAATTTTGAAAAAAATATTAAACCCGTTGCCTTTCGATGAAATGTTGATTAAAGGCAACAAAATCTTACGTGCCAGCCGCTGTGGCACAGCCAATTACAATCCTGAGCGTCTCGGACTAGATAGAAGATCCGTCTTGACTTGTGTTAATAGACCGTTAGGTAATATTTGACTTTGAATAGCTTAAATATTTGATCTCAGTCTATTTATCGCCCACTGCTGGGCTGAATAGGTCTCCCCCAATGTGGGGGAATTCAGTCTGTATATACCATGGCTGGACGGGTTAACATAGAGTTTTGTATCGAGTTTTCCTTCTCTAAACTTACTTGTATATTTCTAAATACATCATAATAGATACAGAAAATATAATATTCAACATTGTGACGCTCTAAACACGTCTATATAAACAAAGCAAACATCGTTATTATTATGTTATAATACGTGTTCATCTCAATGCACTCAAGTGACAACATGTCCTCATAATATGACAAGGCCAACAAGTTCGACGTCCATATTTCAATTTGTACTTACTGAGGTACATCTGTCAACGTGTCTGTATAACTACATTGTACCTATATAGCACTATTATATTTTGTATAATTAATGATGAGTTTTGATTAATTGTATATATACAGTAAAGGTACCATACAACTTGTTTAATTATTCATAAGTTCATAACTCTTTATAATTTGCACAAGTGTTGGCTTCTAGTGGTTCGCCCCGGTTTCGTACTTAAGTTTTTTCTAGAGGTAATAATTTATATAATGTATGATAGTCAGGGATAATGTATAGTGAAACAATTTGACTTTATTCGTTACTAATACACATAAATACAATTATTTTCTCTTTAGAATATTTATATCATAAAATATGTGTAGGTATATATAGTTTGTTTACAATTTCAAATCATTTAAAACTTTAATAATATTCGGTACGGAGGACGGAGATACTTTGAGGTGTATTTTTTTAGGTTGTAAACGGTGACCAAATCAGGTTCATTCACAGATTCGCAACAGCTGTGGCTAACCTATTGATGGTAAAGTCGTCTGTCCTACAGCTGTTGGGTCTATGTAGAGACCCATTTGACTTGAACTCTGGCCAGATTGGCCACTAATCTTATAATAACAAAAAGCTAGTTGTTTATAAAATTTTGTTCAAAGAAGTTGATAAACAATACAAGACAATAAATACAACATGATCCATCAAAGAACTTTGTTGAAAATACGGATTAAAGTCACGCAAAGTACAAAAACCTTGATTCGTACTAAACAATAGAACAAGGAGTATTTTTCTCGATATCAGTGAGACCAAGGAAATTAAATCGACAATAAACCGAAAGTGTTGTGTTCGAAGATTAAATAAAATAAATCTAACTACTTTGCAATATTCCGCCACATGCAAATTACCCAACTCTCGTATTTATTCATGCACAAGTCCGCCCTCCAAACCCACTTAGGCCGAAAGAATAGAGAAATAATTTTGAAAATAGAATAAATATGAGAGTTGTGTTATCGTGCAAAAAATAATAAAAACCTCGACACGTGTTTCGCCCCCAACCAGGGGCATCATCAGGAGATGTCGATGGCTCGGCGCACGGCGACCGAATGAGCCACAACTCGTAAACCGCACCTATTTATATCCTAGGCTTTTTATTTCTACCCACAACCATAATACCAAATTATTTTATGTCTACCCACCACCGTTGTTTGAATGACGTATACCTACCCGCAGCAAAGGGGAAGAGGCGAAATTAAGTTGATCATTTAAAATATTAGGGTTCAAGCGTCTATGTTTGTAGATTTCTAATTGTTCCAAAACCGAAAGCCTCAGTCCTTTGTTGCAGGTGTGCAGAACGTCATAAGTGTGAGGATTAGGTAGGGAGTGACCGGAGTCCAACAAATGTTTTGCGAAATGAGACCGTTCTGGGCGATTGGGTTGGTTTTGGGTTCGAAGATTAGACGATAGGATACCTATATATCCACACATCAACTTTCATTACGCAAATGAGATGAGATAAAATGTGTAAGCGCACTCACATACTTTTTTATTGTGTATAATTGCGCGGAAGTAGTGTGATTGTCTTCCGAAAGCCGTAAAGCCGTCATGTGCAACCAACTGTGATATTAAATTAGTTTTGCACACAGATTATGTACCAAAAATATCTGTTTAATCTATGATGTAATGTGGAGATGCGTGTACCTAAAAGTTTGTGTAAAATGTTGCTACATCAGGTGCGATGAAAATCAAACATGTTTGATTTTAGAATTAGACACGAAGGATATATATATGCATGTACTTATATGTATAGGATGAATCACGGATCAGCTGTTTAATAGATTTAATTAAAAATAAACATACGATACTTTTATCGCGACAACATTGTTCCCGTGGGATTTGGAAACGTGGTTTTTGTTCTCGTATACATACTAACACAAAATTATGATAATTAAAAACTAGCTACAAGATGGTTAATGAATGATTACTGCCGGAATGATCGTGAAGATTGACCAAAGATCGTTGGGACATAAAGATTAGCATTATCACATCATCGGTCGTTTATTGAAAAGTAACAAATTATTGAATTAACAATCCCTGGTAGCAAAATATATTTTTGTATTTTAAAGCAATGAGTTTGCTTAAGCTATTCTTAAAATATTAAGAAAGAAAATTATAAGTAGTTCACAAAAACTGATGTTATCGGCAGGACTCGAACCCAAAGAGCAAAATATAGATTGAGATTCAATATTAAAATAGCGGCCGTTAGGTACGAGTACCTACCCTATATCATTGCTGATTTTCAAGTAGTTTCTGAATTTTATGAGATTATTAGTTTTTTGTTCTATTTTAAAGACTCCACAAACTTCAAGATGATAACTGCTAAGTTTAGAAATAATATTTTACGTAAGTATTATTTCAAAATAATACTTATGTGTTTCATAAGATATTATATTTTCACGCCCTTCAGGTCAAATATATTTTGTGTTTATACTTCTAGAAATATACTCATAGCCGTCTTTAATAAAAAGTCACAAAATTTTGCAAAAGTCCCCAAAATATTCAAATTGTTTTAAATCTTTAAATTTAAATAATTTTCCAACTAACCTTATAAGTCAATATTTACGCGCCACCGCGAATAGCCCGTCCGTGACCGTCACGAGTACCTCCTAGCAGACAGGTGTTCACGCGTACCACGTGCGCGCTAATGCTCAGACTCGACTCGTATCGGCGGCGCACGCGCATCCTCCCACAATACGCGCAGTATACTCATACGTCATTCGCGTTAACGCTATGTAGTTCTTATTCATATAATTATACAGTAAGTTGCTCTAAATGTGTAAGTTGAAAATTTTATTGAATTGTAAGTTGTGTGAAAGTCGTGATATTGGTCTGACTGTTTGTAATTATGTAGTATATTGCAAATAATAGATTTTGATAAATAGATAAAAAATAAACTATTTAATAAATATTTTTGGACATTCTCACACAACGTCATCTAGCCCAAACTAAGCGATAATCTTGTGCTATGGGATCTAGACAAGTGATAAACATACTTATATATTTCTAAATACATACATAATATACATACAAAATACAAAATGTGGATCACACAAATATAACTCCACTCCACAAACTTATTATTTGCGGTTGGTACAGTAATCGGGTCTATAAAATTAAGTTTGTTTTTTATTGTATATACTTTTCCGAGATAAAAAGTAAGCCTGTAGGTGCCCAGGATATTAAAGAATAATTATACCAAGTTTCATCGTAATCGAACCGGTAGTTTTTGCGTGATGCCTGAACAAACAGACAGACAGACAAATTTTTTTTTAATCTCATCTTAGGGTTCGGTGAAATGAAATAAAATGATTTATTTATTTGTATAGGTCACTAAATGGCTCTTACAAACGTCAGTAAGTAGGTACTTAAAATAAAAAAATGTTATTGCTTCTATATGTACATGTACTGCCAGATTCGCAAAGCAATAAGAAGAACCTGGCAATAAAACTCTCGGTCACTCTTTTTCAATAATTATGGGTCGGTCTAGTAGCACCCCCTGCCAATTTTTTTTTATATTTTCAATGTACAGAATTTTCACTTCTACAGATTTATTATAAGTATAGATAAAAGGTAGATTATTAAATTCCCTTTATTAAGTTAGACCAAAATGACGTTTGCCAAGAATGAGCTGCCATCACCATAATCATTGCAGCCGATTGTCGCCCACTGCTGAGTGCTGGGCTTAAGCCTGCCATATCTAAATACAAAATAAACCGGCTGATCTAAAAAACGTAGCCCTGTCTCAACTATCGTTAAGTTTTCCTAAAAATCCTAATGTTTCGTGATCTTTTCTTTCAAAAGAACCTTCTTTTGACAATAATAAACCCAGTCGTTCAGACGTGATGCCGTGACCAAGAAAAATAGGCATTAATTTGTCTCCGAAGGGGATATCATTATTCCTTGTTATCTGTCTGTCCGTCCGCACACCCATATCTCGATAACGGCACATGCGATTTAGATAATTCTTTTTGTATAAGTACCTTCTGTCCTGCTTGATTAGAATGAGTGCAAGGGCATTAATAAGTCAGATAAACCATTATCATCATTGGATGGCTATAACTTTTTTTGCAATAAAAACTCAGCTGTTTGGTCATTTTAAAATTCGATTGTAGCACAGTGGACATTAATGTCAATATCTCATTGTGAGCTTCAAAGTCACGACAAACAGGAGCGGTCCATGACACTGCGCATGTTTTGGCATGCTCCTGTGAGTGCGTATGCGCATGCTAAACTACTAATTTGAATAACTCCGCGATTTACATACAATTTCGTGTTAGGATTAACCATTGTGTTTGATAAATGGTGATCGTATTATTCTAGATCAATAAACTTTGTTCACAATACACGTGAATCATGTAGGTATACATGAATAGTATATAGATCCTCAAATGATGTATCAATATAGTACATCTTCGAGTATCTATCTACAGGAACATCGTAAGTAAGTAGGTACTTATATCTCATCATGATTACAGCTGATTGGCGCCTACTGCTGGGCATGGGCCTCCCCTAACGAACGCCACAACAAAGGGTTTTAAATTCTTTTTAGAGAGGTATCGATGATATATACTATCTCAATAAATGCGTAAAAGACCTGTTTGTCTTAAGTTTATAAAAGGTTAAGGGCTTAAGGTTTTAAGCTTTCCGCATCCAGTGGCTTCCAGCGAGACTTACGATGTCGTCAGTCAACCTTGAGGCTGCGTATTCCAGTGCAGTGCGCGGTCGCCACTCGAGGACTTCTACTAAAAACTTAGTATAGGTACAACAAACAGTCGCTATCAGTCGCATCCCGCTGTCTGTCTGTCCGTTCATAGGTATCCTTGGACCTTTAAATCTACGCAATGGGCTTTGATGTGTTTTTGTTTATTGATAAAGTGATTAAAGAGGAAGGTTTTATTATTTTATTTGTCAAGTGGATGAAGCTGCACCGCGGCTGTCCGCTAGTGGGGTATGCTAATATTTAATGTTGTTTGCGTTAATCTCATGTACATACTACTAGTTCGAATACAAGGATTATTTATGTGTAAAAATTCTCAGTCGCTAGGTAAGTAACCGTAGGTAATATGAGTCTGTGTCAGAATTTCTTTGCCCCACTTCTTTGTATCGGATGATCTTTACTAGTGTACTATTCTTTTATCTATGTTAAAGGTAAAATCACGACTTTCCACGATATTCATCTTATGTGTTAAGATACGTTAAAACGCGCGGTTACGTGGCGCTCGTGGGAATTTCCTCACAAACAGTTTCAACCACAAAACGGTCCGATACAATAGTTGCGGTTCCGAAACAGGTTAATTTGATAAACGATTGATGTTTTGAATAGGTAGTGAATGAGAACAGACTTATGTCGTCTGGTGAATCATGTAGGAAGTAGGGCAGGATTATACAGAAATAAATAATTTCATAGTTTCTTTTTAGAAGTGGTTCATTCTAAGATTTTTTCAATTGATTCAAAATCAACAAATATTTCTGATGTGCAGATATTTGTGACGAAGTTTGGTAATTTAGTGTGTAGAGGAGGTGGGCCAATTATGGACTGGTTTTGTAATATGAGTCTATATTAGAGAACCAGTACATAATTGGTGTTTCACGAAGAGTCCTTTGTGTCGTGCTGCGATCGACACGAGGCTGAATATCAACCCTACCGCTTGCTGGGTACTCACTTGACTACCGACTGGAATACGCATAAGACCATCGACTTCCATGATCGGGGCCTGAGGACGACGGACTACTACCCCACCGTCCATACAGAAGCAGGCTAGAAGGGAGCGTGCACGAGCTATGCACGCCTTCACTCATCGATGCGGGATAAAACCCGAACCCAAAGATTCGTGGTAAAACCCGACCACCACGACAGAGGCCACACAGGTAATTCTTCCTACTAAACAGAGGCGCTCGGCAATGGATGTAGGACGTTTTGTCAATTCCTATATGCTATATTCCTAATAAAAAAATCCTCCTGCTGGGTGCTTGTCAGCCGGCAACGTGAGCACACGAATAACAACACGGTCTTTCGTTTCTATCAACGCGCGGTTTAACAAATTTTTTACGTACCTAACTACGTTATCTCATAATTATTAAAACATTAAGTACTCTTTCGGAAATTCAATTAAGTATTCCAGGAGAAAGATGAGATATTTTACTATTATTAGTTTTTCGTACCAAATAACTATTGAACTGCATGAAATGGAAATGGCTGGTTTTACTTTATTAAGATATTTATTTAACAAAATCCAAGGTGATCCATAATTGGCGCACTTACTATATGTACCCGATTTATTATAATATATCCGACTCGTATAGATTAGAAAGTTGTGCAAGGAGCTTTGCTCAGACATAAACCTATATGGTTGTTTTGGTCACTTTGTTGCTCCTACGTAATAGACGGCGAGGCTCTATAGCCGTTTCTGGGCAGTTTGGATAATTTGTCAGAGCCTCGTCGGTTTGCCGGCAGTGGCACAACGTTCAGGTTAAGCCTTGAGATTCTAGCCACGAAAATAAGCGAACCAAATTCGTAATATGCCTCTAAATCGTATTGTCAAATTCTAAAAAATTGATTAGCCATTTATTAGAAGCTCTATCTTAGACGACTAGTGTAAATCGTTTGTGTGCCAACTCCTCCGAAACGGCTCGACTGATTTTGACCAAATTTGGCATGCTGGTCGACATCATACCCGGGTGTGCATATCTCTGAAATCATGAAAATAGAGCATAAAAAAAATTAAGAAAATTAGCTCCGCTCAAAATTTGCAATTAGTAGCATGCATTGCATACCTAGTTTATTTATTGTTACACTCTATTCAATGCAAAGTATATGTCGGTCAATACTACGGCTTGGTAAAGAGACGACTCTGTCAGGTAGACTTTTTTAAATGCAGATTAAAATTTGCGATATTTACTTGTCCAATATTTAGGTACGTGTAACAAAAAATATTGTAGACGATATAAAAATACTAGGGTAAAACTAGAATACAAAAAACTTCTTTCCCAAAATCCGTTTAATACCTCGAGTCGAAACGACGAATCCAATAAAGTTTCCGAGAGCAAATACATATTTTTATTTATGACGAGTTTTAAGTATAGGTATACCTCGATATTAATAATTTTTAGCTTACTAAAAATAAACACTTACCCCTGAAGCCGGCAGGACGTTTACTGGCATGGCTCTCGCCATTCCCGCTGTGGTGGACGGAGACGCAGAACGTTCTCTCTCGCGCATCTCACTGCCCAGCGCCGCCGCTCGAGCAGCGCGAGCACTTGCCTCCATGCACCCGCTGGATTTGCTCCTGATAAATGTACAAAATGTGATAGGTATCACCTGGGTGAACAAATCCCACATTTTTGTCGTCTCAGAGTAAATCACCTGGGCGATTCCAAAGTCCACTCGGTTTTGATTTACCTATTGTATAGTTTGTTTCCTCAAATCACCCGGGTGATCAAAGTACATACCGAGTTCAATTAATTTTATGTTGTTATTTCAAATAAAATTAAAATAATTTGGAACTTTGACCACCCAAAGGGTGGTCAAAGACCAAATTATTTTAATTTTATCGCGAACGAAACGAAAAGCTTTATAAATGAAATTTTACACTATTAATTATCATATAAATCATTTAATTTAAAGTATGTTAAACATTTAAAACAATTTTTGCTCGCTCTCACTCTATACTTTTTATTAATTCACGCAAACTGCAAGGACCAAATTTGTCGCCGGAAATATAATGAGTAGGTACTCGTATTTAATAATGGGTGGATCCCTCAGAACAATCGTCTAAACATATACGTAGCACATACCTAGGTCGGTTGAGTTACCTATAATACTCAACCGAGTCTTTATGCTCGGAGTTTCAAAATAAAAGTTAAAATGTTCCATTTCCAACATTTCTTCTATTTGAACTGGACTTTTTCCGATTAAATAATATTGTATTATAAATACTAACCTGATGGGTCTCTCGATAATGGGCATCATGGACAGCGGTTGGTCGGGAGCGGGCGGCAGGTACATTACGTGACCACCCCATGATAAATACGATGCGCCTGGTCTCCAAGAATGAGGTTCCGACTGTATAAGACATTTTTAAGTTTAATATTATTACCATCGAAACCTTATGAGCATAGCATCGGATAACTATCGAAAACCCATGATATCGCAGAAACTATCGGTGACGTGACCTCATTAACATATTTTTTGAAGTTTTCTGGGATATCATTGGTTATTGACAAACTCTTCTTAGCGTTATGGTAAGGGGCAGATATGGAGATATAATACCATCGTATTGGTGGAGTCTGCAAAAATCTGCGACGAACTTGACGAAGTTCAGGCCTACATACCTTGTCTCCAGCTAATGAATCCTCTTCTTTGATGACATCATCTTCAGAACCTTTAGCTCTGGGCTGTTGGTATATGAGAGGATTGCTCAGAGAATTTGGCGCGGATTTCGTGAGGAACCAATTTTGTTCTTGCTCTTGTAACATCGGTTCATGTTCGACGTCAAACCTTCTTGAACCCAAAGCAGCCCCTAAAGCCCCTGATACTGATTTCCGAAGCTTCTGTAAGCTGTTAAATCCCTGTTGGATTTGCTTGCCCTGGAAACATTCGTAGAAGCACGACATCGCTTTAAACTAAGGGAAGTTTGTTGGTTCCTTAACTAAGTAGATATGGCTGATGAGGAATAAAGGTCATTCTGAGATTATCACAAAAAAAGTGAAATATATGCTATGCTGCTTTAGCATAAAATTTGATGCTTTTCTGTACAAAACGTAAGCCATATTTACGCACAGGAATTAACTTAAAAGGCTCGAAAGAAAATAATTTAAAATTCATATAGCACCTATAACAAATATTAAGTAATTAATAATATTTACAATTAGGTAGGTAATAAATAAATAAATATAATAAGATATTTTTACACGACGCCAACAACATCATATTGACAACTGTCTAGAAAAATACGTGATTGTATGTGATTTAGTTAAATAATTTAGATAATGGTTTGATTGTTACTTGGGTTAATTAACCGTGAGAATCGTCGTCAAATAAAGATAAATTTGCATATATTGAAAACTTGTTGCAGGATTTTACCAAATTTAACTATGTAAAGGGAGAAATTAGTCGTTTGGTAAGGTGAGCCCTGACTAGTCATAAGGTGGCCATCCTAAGCCTACAACTGAGTTGCACGAGTGCTTGGTATTAGATCTCGCGAGTTCTTAAATTTAGCGAATAAGACACGGTTTTTTTTACGTAACTGATACAAATTCTAATTAAATAAACTAGTAGTTCTGCGAACAGTAGACCTCGCGTTATTTTCGTTCTTCCCCATTTTCCCCCCATTTCTCCCCCATTTTCCCTCCAATCTAAAAATCCCTTCGACAAAAGTTGCAGCTTGCAACAAAGAACACTTGTGCCAAATTTCATGAAAATCGGCTAAAAAATGCGGCCTGTAGACCAGAACTGACACACATACATACATACAGACAAACAGCTCGCTCGGTCAGTAAAATAAATACACAAAATATTTCATCGATCAGGAGATCAAATTAAGCTTCGGGCGTTCTCATGCAGAACCACCTATACCACCAAAGCATTATAATAGCGCCGTTGAGACGTTTTTCAGAGTTTTCTTATACTTATATACCTATCCAAAATAAAAATACTAGGATTACTTCTGTAAACTACAAAAAATATAACTAAACAGCTATTAATGTCAACTAAACAACAACACCAATATTAATCTAAAATTTAAAAAAAAGCATTTGCACCAATATACCACAGAATACGGAATAGTACTTACATACAGAACTTGCACTCCGACGTTAATTAGGCACATTATTTTGTTTACAGAGAACATTATTAGAACGTTAGGGTTGTCAGGAAAGTAAATTTGACCAATAATTATGACGTTAATGCCTCAATATCAAATCTCTGGTCAATGCCGTGTCACAAACAAGGGACAACCCTTACTGACTTACAACTTCAAGTTGTCGCTGACGTCACATATTTTTAGCGATTGTTAGGCGAGTGACATAGGCCTGTCAATACCAACAATGTCTAGGTTCAACTTAAAACATTTTACAATATGCTAGTCTAGGGTTGGACTCGAAGCGGCACCAGTTACCTTTTCAGGAGGAATGTTCTGCCAACTAGCCTCACACCTCGAAGTTAACAGCCAATGTGCGACTTACGACGTTGGTTCAGTGTCATCTAGCAGCAGGATTAAGGCTAGTAGGGTTTTTTTCAATGGAAGAACATTCCTCCTGGCAAGGGCACAGCACTATCCTTTTTGCAATTCATATTTGTGGAAAGTTAGCAAGCTTTTATTAAATTCTCCTAATAATGAGTTATTGTTATAGGTTAATATAATATATGTATATTAGCAACAGCCACCGCCACCACTAATAAGTTAGCACAGATACCTTTACTCCTCGTCAGCCCTCGCGGGAGGTTAGGTAAGATATTAGTTTATTAGTCACCTGGTTAATTATTCGTTAAGTATTCTAAGAGTTGTAAGTGCTGAGAATGATGAACGAATTTCGAGTTAATTGTAGCAATGATCAGTCTTGCACGTGATGTGATGGATGCGTAGTTACTACAGTAAAGTTAGAAAGCAACAAAACATTGTTATTATTATTATAATTTTAGTAAGAAAAAAGAATGTTTTTTTTTTAATAAATCATCGAAACAAAAGTGTTAACCTATTAAAGAGGCGGTTACACTTAAATTACGATTACATTTTTACGTTTTAGGGCGACTTTACAACGATCATTGAAACTGTAGTTTAGTGTATTTAATACGAAATTAAAATAATTATATAGACAAAAGATTATTATATAAAATTAATCATTATTTTCTCAACATTAAAATCTGCTGTAAACTTACTACCTCTGCAGAATACAATGTCATTAGTCAAAAATATTCAGCATTCTAACCCGTCACCACAACATCATCAGTAAGTACTCCCAACCCTCCCATCTCACCTAACATCCCGCGTTTAACCCTCAACTACTCACTCGTTCTTGTCCATCTCTTGGTAAAGACAAGCTGAAGGGTTGTCCGACGGGGCTGTAAGTTGCGACATTCCCCGCGGGGTGCGATGAATGAAGCATTAGTCCAATGCCAGCACTTTCGGAACTGCTGTCACCCAGGTCTTGTTGTGGGGTCCACGCCGGTGGGCCAGCAATTGGCGGCTGTGTCCAATAAAACATTAAAACAAAACAAAAATAGGGTAAGTTCTTTTTTTAGTAGTAGAAAAGAACTTTGAGCATATATTACCAATTTGGTTCAATGTTTTTTAGTGTTCTGATTTCAATATTATTACACAAGCTTTTCACGTGCAAATGGTTGGATATTTTGAAATAACAAACATTGTCATTGTAGCTTTGTCTTGTCTTGACATTTGGCAAAAGTATGAGGTACGTAGTACTAGTCCCTATTCTGTGCCTGAGGTCAGTATTGACCAGAGACTTAGATCCTGCTCGTTACGCTAGTTCTGAATCTATGTCATCGACAGTTTCTATTCATCTATAACACAACTTACGCTTACGCGATGTCGTAGTGAGTCAATCCGGTGATCAGAGTGTCCATTGTCACCAGAAATGCCGGAGTCCCCCGACTTGTCAGCCGACTGGTCTGATCTCGGTGAGGATTCGGCCGATATATTAGCGGACATCTTTGTTTCTACTGCCAAAGGTTGAGTCTCTAAAAAACAAGTAATACATACATTAAAACTGAACTTAAAGATATCAAATACATACGTTTGCATGTACATTTAACATCTATGTCTGAAATTAAAAGCATATTTCGAGTTGGAACAATGTACATCTAGTTAACGATCTGAGTCCCAAATTTCACACACTATTTGTAAGATAGAGTAAAGAAATAAAAATTAAGAAAATTATTTACCTGCGGCTAAATGATCATCCAAACTAGCCAGCTGTTTCCAGGCAGCAGCTGGTGAAAACCTCGGGACAGTTCGTTGCTTCTTGGGCATGGTGGGGCGAAGCCTTAGTGCAATGCCTAGAGATCCAGCAGACCAGGAACCTTCGGAGCCTTCGGAAGATAGAGCTGATTCTGACGATACTGGAGACACAATCCATTCAAAGTTAGGTTTTGAATCGTTATTTACTAAATGAAATATTCGTCTATAATTGAAACTAAAGTGAATTATCGAATCACCGATCACCAATAATGTTACCCATTCGAGAGCCTTGTTATATGTGGAGATATGTTATACCCTGGGACAAGTGACAACCTTGCATCAGAAGGTTCCAATAGAGAAAGTTTTAATAAGAAACGCCTATTTGATATTTGCATTTTCACTTTTCAGAAGCATAGTAATTCTCCATAGCCCACTTACTATTTTTGACTTTATTCTCCTTTATCTTGGAATTGAATTTCTCAAATTCAGCATCCTCGTCGTGGTTCGCTTCATAGCTCAAGAGTTTCTGTTCTATTATGTGGAAGTTAGACTCCTCGATGATGGGACTCCCCAGCCCTGGGAAGTCCTTCAGGTGTTTTTTGGAGTCAGCTTGTTTGCTTTCGATCATGCCGAAATAGAATTGCTTCGATGGCGGTTGGGTTTTCTGCCTGGAGTAGTAATTTTTATTATTAAAAAACTAGCATAATTAAATGTATAACTTCATATTTTTTTTTCTGAGTTTTAATGTGAATAGAATTGAAATAAGCAAGACTCTTGTTATATTGTAAAGGACCAAACAGAGGATAACCTTTAAATACTAATATAGATAAAGGTAACCGTGAATAAAATTAGAGTAGACTTACTTCTCTGGTGAAGCCTGGCTCGTTATGCTATCCAACTTCCTCGTTGGGGAATGTTCAGGTGTCGACTCCTTCCCTGATGCCTGTCCTCTGTCTGGCAAGCGTCTATCATTTTCTTTATTATTATTCTTTAATTTATAATCAAGTATTTTAAGGTTAGAGTTAACTGTAGTTTGTCTGATTTTTTCATTAGCTCTATTTAGCGGCCTTCCAATTGGAATGGCTTTTGGTTCAGGTTTCTTGGCTACGTTAGAGGGACTAGACTTTTGGACTTTAGTCGGTATTTTCGTTGGGATTTTTAATTCTTTCGTTTTATCTTGACTAGTTTTAGATTCACTATCTTTAAATTTATTTCCTAATTGGTTTCTAATTTTACTCGTAGCCTTTTTCAATTCTGCTTGAAATTCATCTTTTTCGTCACTATTTTTCTTTAATAGTGAAGGAAGAGACTTTCTCAATGGCTTATTGCTTTCTGCCAATGGCTTATTGATTTTTAACTGTTCTCCAACGATCCTTGTTCTACTCTGTTGGGGTGTATGTGAAGAAATACTGTCCCGCTCAAACGTGATCAGAGTTTCATCGAAAGTTTTTTCTCTTCTAAGCGGTGGTAATTCAGGGTCTTTTCTGAATCTTTCAGAATGTCTGAAATCTCTATTAAAGACTGGGGTTTTCCACGCTTCACTTATTTGTTCAGGTTTGGAGGTCTTTGCGCGACAGCCACTCATTCTATCTATTCTCGTTTTCCGGCATTCTCTTGTTTGTATAAGTCTTTCTTCTCTCTTCAAAGATGTAGTGCTTTGCACCATATCGTGATCGTCAGGATATTTGAAGTGTTGCTCTTTATCTTTACAAGGGGATCTGTATCGCCTCTCAAACTGATTATCGTTTAGATCCAGTGATCTATATTCGTGATGTGAACTTCTGAATTGCAACATTTCTTGGCCATTCAGCTTTTTGGTTTCGTTTCTCGTTTTAAACAGTCTTAATTTTCTTTGTGGTTCAGCTTTCGCGTTCCCTTCACTGGAATCTGGCGATGAACCCTCGAAGTTCTGAATTATACAATGTTTCATTATTAGCATGATATTTTATCGATTATCTATACTAATAACTATTATAAAGAGGAAAGTTTTTGATTGTTAGTTGGTTTGCAATAGGCAATAGGCTCCATTACTACTACATTATACCCGAGTTACATAGGCTACCATTTATCCCGGTAATCTGATCCCGTGAGAATTAGGAACGAGAGAACTAGTATCGAATAAAAATGGAGATAAACTTAACTTTTATAGGTGTTTGGGTGGATGCCAATGGACGTGGCTTTGACAAATATGCTCAAAAATTCTCAACCCATTCTGGTGGTTGGGAATTTTAATACATCTGTTTACCCTTTTGGGACAAATGCGTCACTTTGTATGTGGGTACTTTTAATTTACTCACGTCGTGTGTTGGTGGCGGCGGAGCTCGATACTTTTTCCTGAAGTGTCTGTTGCTGTGTTGGGTGGTTTTTGCTTTATGTTCTTCTTCTATCCTCAGATCTGGTTCTGAACCAAAACGTTTGCTGATACTGCTACTGCCTGAAACAGAGTCATTAATACGTCTTTAGTAACTTTAATAAAAAAAATACTTTCAATATTTTACGGTTTCGTAGTTCATGTTTCGGAATCCTTTTAGTTTCGTCATGTCTGTCCGCCCGTCTGTACTCGGCTTTCCTCCTAAACGGTGAGTGCTAGAAACGTGAAACTTTGCATGGATATGTGTATATATATGTGTATATAACCACAGATATAAGAATACTATACTAGTACAGATGAACCATCTCATAGAAGGAATTGGCGACGTTTTAAAGGCGTCTTTAGGGCTAGCTAAACTATTTACTATAAACTCCTAATAGATGGCAGTGTATTGTGTGCGAAAAATACTTAATAGATGGCGGTATGTTATGTGTGCGAAAAATACATAATAGATGGCAGTATTTTACGTTATAATCCCCCATGAATGAACAGTTTCTATTGTCCCGATTATTTCCTAATAGATGGCAGTATTTTAACTTCTTATCAGAGTTCATTGGAGAGGAGATTATTATTAGTTATTATTACCCACATTTGGACTTTTCATTTGTCTTGATAAAATAAAATGGTAATAAGTACCTACTTACATAATAGAAGGTGGAGGAGATTCAATAATTTTATGATAAACCCATCGTGTCTGAGCTTGTTGATTTTCTTAATTAAACATATAAGTAGGTACTTACCTATAAATATGTTGTAAGTAGGTAGGAATACTACGGTTGTGTATTCCCGTATCAGTATTCGCTTAACATAATAATATCATCATCATTCATTAAAATCTTATTTAATAACTAGCTGTTGCCCGCAGCTCCGCCTGCGTGTTATAGCTTTCTGGATCACCAGTTACTGATTTATTGTATACTAGCTGTTGCCCGCAGCTCCGCCTGCGTGTTAAAGCTTTCTTGATAACCAGTTACTGATTTATTATGTATAGCTGTTGAGCGATATTGTATCTTAAGATAAAATAATATTGAGCGAAGCTCAATCTTGGGCGAATCATGTATTTCGTATCTCCGCATACTCCTCCTAAACGCCTGAACCGATCTCCTTCAAACTTACCACAGTGATAACGTGTGGCGTGATGGTGGTTTAGAACATAAAAATTGAAAATTGGACATAACAAAAAAAATCTCATAAATCGTTGTCGTTCGAAAATTTAACACTTCGCTCAGTTTTTTGCAGCAGCAGCATGCATTGCATACCTAGTAGTATCTTAGCCGTGTGCAGCGCCACTTAGTGAACTGCACTGCGGGTGACGTAACCTACGACAAACTTATTACAGTAATTGGGTCTAGGGATCGAACCGCAAAATTAAGTTTGTTTTTTATTGTATTTACTTTTCCGGGATAATAAGTACCCAGCGTGGTGCCCAGGATATTAAAGAATAATTATACCAAGTTTCATCGTAATCGAACCGGTAGCTTTTACGTGATGCCTGAACAAACAGACAGACAAAAATTGATTTTAATCACATTTTTGGGTTCGGTGTCGGTCTAGTAACACCCCCTGCCATTTATTTTTTGATATTTTCAATGTATAGAATTTTCACTTCTACAGATTTATTATAAGTATAGATATAGATATAGGTAACTGTTGAGCGATATTGTATCTTAAGATAAAATATTATAGTATCTTAGCTATGTGCAGCGCCCCTAAGTGAACTCCACTGCGGGTGACGTAACCTACGACAAACTTATTATTTGCGGTTGGTTCAGTAATCAGGTCTAGGGACCGAACCGCAAAATTAAGTTTGTTTTTTATTGTATATACTTTTCCGGGATAAAAAGTACCCAGCGTGGTGCCCAGGATATTTAAGAATAATTATACCAAGTTTCATCGTAATCTAACCGGTGGTTTTTGCGTGATGCCTGAACAAACAGACAGACAGACAAAAATTTATTAAATCACATTTTTGGTTTCTGTGTCGGTCTAGTAACACCCCCTGCCATTTATTTTTTTGATATTTTCAATGTACAGAATTTTCACTTCTACAGATTTATTATAAGTACAGAAGACAGCTGTTGAGCGATATTGTATCTTAAGATAAAATATTATAGTCTTTTAGCCGTGTGCAGCGCCCCTAAGTGAACTCCACTGCGGGTGACCTAACCTACGACAAAGTTATTACAGTAATCGGGTCTAGTGATCGAACCGCAAAATTAAGTTTGTTTTTTTATTGTATATACTTTTCCGGGATACTAAGTACCCAGGGTGGTGCCCAGGATATTAAAGAATAATTATACCAAGTTTCATCGTAATCGAACCGGTAGTTTTTGCGTGATGCCTGAACAAACACACAGACAGACAAAAATTGTTTTTCATCACATTTCTGGATTCGGTGTCGGTCTAGTAACACCCCCTGCCATTTATTTTTTGATATTTTCAATGTACAGAATTTTCACTTCTACAGATTTATTATAAGTTTAGATAGCTGTTGAGCGATATTGTATCTTAAAATAAAATATCATAGTCTCTTAGCCATGTGCAGCGCCCCTAAGTGAACTCCACTGCAGGTGACGTAACCTACCACAAACTTATTACAATAATCTAATTTTTTTTTTTGATATTTTCAATGTACAGAATTTTCACTTCTACAGATTTATTATAAGTATAGATATCGATATAGATAGCTATTGAGCGATATTGTATCTTAAAATAAAATATTATAGTCTCTTAGCCATGTGCAGCGCCCCTAAGTGAACTCCACTGCGGGTGACGTAACCTACGACAAACTTATTACAGTAATCGGGTCTAGGGATCGAACCGCAAAATTAAGTTTGTTTTTTATTGTATTTACTTTTCCGGGATAATAAGTACCCAGCGTGGTGCCCAGGATATTAAAGAATAATTATACCAACTTTCATCGTAATCGAACCGGTAGCTTTCGCGTGATGCCTGAACAAACAGACAGACAGACAAAAATTGTTTTTAATCACATTTTTGGGTTCGGTGTCGGTCTAGTAACACCCCCAGCCTTTTATTTTTTTGATATTGTCAATGTACAGAATTTTCACTTCTACAGATTTATTATAAGTAACTATATAGAAGATAGGTGCAGTATGTTTTTTTTTTTTTTTCTTCTTTCCGTCTTCAGTTCCGTTTCAGTTCCGTGGCCCTAGGCCACTGCCGCTCTAACGTCCGTTGCCGGGCGTCTCTGGTTACAAGCAGAACGTATTTCCAGTGGCGCCCGGCGGGAGGTGCAGTATGTGGCGAAAACTGTGCATATAAAATATCTCTGCTCACGCCCTTGGAAAAACAAAGCACGTCAAAAATTGACTCAACAACTCGACTGGTAAATGGAAATGGTACCAAATTATTGTCAGAATGGGACTAAATTGAAATAGGACCACTTGGGAATTGAACCCTTTCAATTAAAAAAATAATTCTTTAAACTTTCGCGTTTTGTACACATTATAAACTTAAGACTAACGGGCCTTTACGCGATTATTGAGATATATACATACCCATAGCCTTGGTCTTGTAACAGGGCCGAAACGTCGGGTAATAAAGAGGTATGTATATATCTCAATAATCGCGTAAAAGACCCGTTAGTCTTAAGTTAATAAAAAAATAATTTTCTAAATCCGTTCTCCCAGTCAAGAGATATGAGGTAACAAACACCTTAACTCCTCCTTTTTTAGAAGTCGGTTGAAAATAGGCTACCTCTATATAATTTATATACAGGACGAATTCTTCAAATGGGCTTGGATGGCCAATTCCGGAACTGTAAGGAATAGCGAAAAATGCTCAAAGGAGTCACGAGCCCGATTTTGATGAAACTTAAGAGTCCGTATGCAGAATCGAAACGGGCGGAATTAGGTATTTGACACATTTTGTGCGTGAGTCCGGAGTTACCGATGGTGGTCAGCCAGTAGGTACGGCGATTACATGGTTTTGATCTTTTTTTTTTTCATTTTATAATAATAGTGTCTTGTGTGGGGGAGGTGAAAAGAGGGCTAGGAGGGGGGGGTGTTTTTTTTCTCTCCTTAAATTCAAGAAAAGACCCTCTATACTCGTATGATCCCGTAATCAAAACTCCTCTACCTTTCCTCTGTCGTTGCACTCTCAAAGGGGGGGCGAGGGCAAATTTTTTTTCCTAATCAAAATCATTTGACCTCCTCTATACAAAGGGGCTCTACCAACATATTTAGGGCCCCAGCGAACTCATCTGCTAGTGGCGCACCTGCTGATCAACGGACGAGGCTCGTTAATTTACGGTACCTATGAAGTGGCCCCGCTGTGACGTTTCTCACGGAGACACAAATACGCCGCCCTGACATCACGCCTTACCTGTGTTGCCCCGGTTATGTATATATGTATCGAGGAACAATACCGGGGCGCCGCAGGGGTCCGTGCTGTCACCAACTCTTCCTTCTGCAAATCAATGATATGCTATCCCTCGGGAACATTCATTGTTATGCAGATGACAGCACATTGCAGGCGTGTGCATTTACAGCGAAGAAATCCCCTTTCCTTCCCCTACCCTCTCTTCAGAATGCATTATTACCAATGAAGGGCAACCTTGAGATCCTTGACATAGACGTTCGTCAAGAGCTCAATAATAAAAACTACATCGAAAGATGTATAGGGCTAGCTTCGTGGAAACTAGGAATACTGAATAAGATAAAGCGATTCTTTACACTGCATCAGAGGTGTCTGCTGTACAAGACGCAGATTGGACCCTGCGTCGAATACTGCTCTCACTTCCGGGACGGCTCCGCGAAGTATTTGCTGGACGCTCTCGACGCTATGCAGCGTCGAGCTATCCGTATTATAGATTGTCCGGAGGTAACGGGAAGCTTTGAGCCGCTAGTTCAGCGCCGAACAATAGCTTCCTTGGCCGCATTCTACCGTATTTACCACAGCGAGCATTCTGAAGAGCTTTTCAATCTGATCCCATCTTCCTTCCGATCCCGAACAACGCGTGCCGGGCAGAGATGCCACTCCCACACAGTAGGTACATGTGAGAACCGAACGTTTTAAACGTTCGTTTCTGTGCCGAACGATACTGGCCTGGAACGCCCTGCCTGTGCACGTGTTTCCTCCCACATATAATCCTGGGTTCAGTAGGTCGTCAAGTTGAGGGCCACTCTCTATAGTATAGTGTGCTGTGAGTGACCCACAATCGCTTGACGTCGTCACGACTTACTACCAGGCGGGTGGCGTCAAATTGGCGAACCCAATACAAAAAAATAAAATAAAAAACTACCTCTATAAAATTATTACTCATTTTGACTCTACTCGGGAGCCCCCCTTGGGGGACTGGAGGGCAAATCTCAAAAACTCGGAATTTTCCCTAGGTCCCCGAACCCCCTTTACATTTCTGCAAAAAAAAACATAGGTACCTTCCCCTCCACCATCAAGGAGAACAATAAAATTGTGTCAGTGAGTGAGTGAGTAATCCAGCTTTATAAAATATAACAGCTTTTTTTTAACAAAAACAATGATAAATACATTCTACATAATCACTTGTTGTATTTAAAAAGAAGCCTAATCATCACAAAATAATAACTAATATTACCAAAGTATCAAAATCTCACGCCACGCTATATTCGTCTGTAGACGGCGTCGAATTTTGGCGCGCAGAGCGACACGTCCTCTCCCTGTAAGCGCTTGGCGCGGACTGTTTACTTGAGGCATGCGTCGAGTATTATAAAGCGAAATTTAGGTGTTTTTAAAAGATTATTTACCGCCTATTTTTTATTATTTAGCTTTCTTTTTTTTTTGGAAATGGATTGATTTTGAACCAAGGTTTATTTATGTTGTTTTAATTTTATGAACGAGAGTTTTATGTAGCCGAAATAAGAACCAATTCATTGCCCATTTTCTCTAAAATTTGACTAACTTAAATATTTGTTTACTCAATTTTTTTTATGAAAGTGATAAAAAGTAATCCATACATTTGATAGATGACTTTTACAAGAATACACTGTATTTTTGTAATACTTTTTAGACGTCAAAACGATTAGTGAATTTGTGATATTCTAGACCTCTTCCAGCAAAAGATACGAAAAACTACCGATTGTTTTAGGTCGATTAATCAAAATTTAATGACCTAAATAAGAAAGTAGCTCACTTATTAGATCATTATTGAAATGATATTTCATGTTGTGCATTAAAACTTATAAAAATACAGTATTTTCAGTGTAAAAACACGTCTGTAAAATCAGCGAAAACGGTAAAATTTAATAGGAGGACTCTTAAAACCTCATCATTAGATTTTTTTAAAACTGTAATCCTAGCTGGGAATTGAACCCATTGATTTAGAAAAAAAATCACACCTTTTATTATTACACCATACGATAGTGTTGCTGTTAAGGATCAAATTCTGGGAAGTAATGATATACGGTATATTTAAGGAAAACTTAGAATTTTATTAAAATTCATATTTCTTGTCTGTCTCTTAGTCTCTTATCACTCTGGGCAGAGGTGCGCGCGCTACCACCGCCTCCGCTCAGTGTGATAAGAGACAGACATGTACTTGCCAGCTTGTTTCTTACAGTGTATTAAACGCGAGATTACGGTACTACTTACTAATTCCATACGCGAGATACAACATTATGTTCTACTTTCAAATTTTACCTGCCCACGAGCATCATTTAGAAGACGAAATAGTCAGTTCTGTGATTACGAACAAAATTGATTTTTATGAAAATTCTAAGTTTTCCTTATTTTATTTTACGCTATTCCTTATAGTTCCGGATTTGGCCATCCAAGCCCACTTGAAAAATTCATCCTGTATACTTATAACTAGGTATGCAATGCATGCTATTGTTAATTGCAAATGTTGAGCGGGGCAAATTTTCTTAATTTTTTTATGCTCTATTTTCATGATTTCAGAGATATGCAATCCCGTACATTGAAAATATCAAAAAAGTAAATGGCAGGGGGTGTTACTAGACCGAGACCGAACCCAAAAATGTGATAAAAAAAAAATTTTGTCTGTCTGTCTGTTTGTTCAGGAATCACGCAAAAACTTCCGGTTCCGATACGATGAAACTTGGTAAAATTATTCTTTAATATCCTGGGCACCACGTTGGGTACTTATTATCCCGGAAAAGTATATACAATAAAAAACAAACTTAATTTTGCGGTTCGATCCCTAGACCCGATTACTGTAATAAGTTTGTCGTAGGTTACGTCACCCGCAGTGGAATTCACTTAGGGGCGCTGCACATGGCTAAGAGACTATAATATTTTATTTTAAGATACAATATCGCTCAACAGCTATCTATACTTATAATAAATCTGTAGAAGTGATAATTCTGTACATTGAAAATATCAAAAAATAAATGGCAGTGGGTGTTACTAGACCGACACCGAACCCAAAAATGTAATTAATTTTTTTTTTGTCTGTATGTCTGTCTGTTTGTTCAGGCATCACGCAAAAACTACCGGTTCGATTACGATGAAACTTGCTATAATTATTCTTTAATATCCTGGGCACCACCCTGGGTACTTCTTATCCCGGAAAAGTATTTACAATAAAAAACAAACTTAATTTTGCGGTTCGATCCCTAGACCCGATTACTGTAATAAGTTTATCGTAGGTTACGGTTACTACTAGGTATTCAATGCATGCTGCTGTTGCAAAAACTGAGCGAAGTGTTAAATTTTCGAACGACAACGATTTATGAGATTTTTTGTTAGGTCCGATTTTAATTTTTTTATGTTCTAAACCACCATCACGCTACACGTTATCACTGTGGTAAGTTTGAAGGAGATCGGTTCAGTCGTTTAGGAGGAGTATGCGGAGATACGAAATACATGAGTCGCCTAAGATTGAGCTTCGCTCGCTTAGCTCACTTCGATCAGTAATATTTTATCTTAAGATACAATATCGCTCAACAGCTATGCATAATAAATCAGTAACTGGTGATCAAGAAAGCTATAACACGCAGGCGGAGCTGCGGGAAACCGCTAGTATACAATAAATCAGTAACTGGTGATCAAGAAAGCTATAACACGCAGGCGGAGCTGCGGGCAACAGCTAGTACATAATAAATCTGTAACTGGTGATCAAGAAAGCTATAACACGCAGGCGGAGCTGCGGGCAACAGCTAGTTCATAATAAATCAGTAACTGGTGATCAAGAAAGCTATAACACGCAGGCGGAGCTGCGGGCAACAGCTAGTTATAATAATATAGCAGTCACACGAGCGATGAAAGAGCTAAAAGAGGCCTTTTTAGGGTTAACTCAAGAAATATTCACTTTAAAATTTTATATTATTACCGAATCATCTCCACGTTTGTGGGTTGTAATACAGTATTTCACCAACAAATTAAAGTCCAGATTAGCGTAGGTGCATGCATGTCACTGGATAGATGCAAACGTCAAAGATGATCCGGTTTCAAATCCCAGGAAAGTATTTTGTTGTATTTGTTCACAAATTCTTTATTTTCTCAACTGACTTCTAAAAAGGAGGAGGTTCTCAATTTGACTGTTTTTTTTGGCAAGTATGTAAGTATTTCATTATTGTATTTTGAGCGGAGTTTACGAAGCTCTTTCTTAGACGACTCGTGTATTTCGTTCGTGTTTGAACTCCTCCTAAACGACTGGACCGATCTTTTTGAAATTTGGCACGGTCATAGTGACCATCACCGTGAGTGATATATCTGGATTCATAAAGATCGGTCCAGTCGTTTAGGAGTTCGACCCGGATCGACAAACTCAGCTCAATTATTGCAACAGCAGAATGTATTGCATACCTAGTATATTCAGTTGCTTCAAAATAAATATAAATAGGTACCAATAGGTGAAAATGTGTATCTATATTATTATAATATCCTTATTCAATATTAATATCAGCGACATCTATCTGTGCTTTAGCAAGAGTTATTGATGAAAAATAAACGCCATCCAAATTTATAGCAGTACCTATTCTAGCCGACACGTGTACAGTGGCGCTGTGCTGACATTTGATTAAAAAAGGTTAAATTAGAGTTTTAAAGACCCGAAAACTACTTATCTAATTGTAGAAAAACTTTTTAAATATAGATATATTTACCTAGACTGGAATTCCTGACTAAAACGAAAGATAATGACTTAAATATTATGAACCATTACCCGTAACGCCACCTAGTTTAAAATAATTCAACTAACACGACAGGCCCGATAATTATGTTCCTGATAGACTACCAATGATATAACGTAGTAAACGTTAACAAAGTGCTAAAAGAAAATTATGTAAAGTATTTTTATGTAGTAACTCCCGTACACGTAACCAGAATTTGTATTTTTTTCTTGCGTCTATACCGAAGTCATTAGATTGGTATTTTAAAAACATAGAGGAGTTGCTACGACGATTTTTGATTTAAGGTTTCGTTTGCGAGATATTCAACTTTATAGCTAATTTTTTCACCAATGAATAGAGTGGTGCTCGAAGAAGGTTTTTGTGTAGAAAATTTGGCAAGCGTGCGAAGCCGCGGGCGTCCGCTAGCATCTTATAATTTGGGTATTGCACATTAGGGACACATCTAAACTTAGGTGACAGAAAACATTGTTCTCATTAGTTAATCGGTTAAGATTATATTAGATTATGTTAATAGATTCCAATTATTTGGGGTCAACGCAACATGTTTTCATTTTCCATACATCCCTGTCACACGTCATCTCCTCAGTCACTCTTTTCCTGGTCATATCCTCTTTCACGCATTCCAGCCATCTTTTCTTGGGCCTACCTCGATTTCTCAAGCCCTTTACATTCATACTTTGCACCTTTCTTACCACGTTACTGTCCTCTCTTCTCATAACATGTCCATACCATGATAGCCGTTCGCTTCTCAGTTTTTCATTTACTGGTGCAACTTTCAAACTTTCTCTAATATACTCGTTCGTTACTCTATCCACCCTTGTTACACCACACATCTATTACCTATAATATGAGTCCCAAAATTAAAGAATCTTGTTGTTAATTAGAATATACGCTTAACAAGTGGATATAAATACTTACTATCACTGTGTCTGATGTCTAGGTTTGTATGTGACCGATGCAGAGGGTCTCGTTCTCTCGCCCGTGTCTCGTCATTGGTTATACCATTTGCTCTAGTCCGATATACGTTGGCATGCTGAAATTGAATTTAACAGTAGTCGTGTTCAATCAAACTCGCTGAATATGTTTTTTATGGCACGGTAACATAGACAAATCACACGAACAGTGAAGGAGAAATTTATCATCAAGTTAGTTAACCTATTGGGTGGGGTGAAAAGTTACTTGTATTAAATCCATATGATTTTTATTTAGCCCTAACCTTCAAAAGATATGTGTATAAATTTGACAGCTGTCGAATAGGGAATAGTACTTACATACAGAACTTGCACTCCGACGTTAATTAAAACACATTCTTTTGTTTACATTGAACATAATTCGAATGTTAGGGTTGACCAGTAAAGTAAAATATATACCAGCATAATTTGACCAATAATTATGACATGAATGCCTCAATATCAACTCTATGGTCAATGCCGTGTCACAAACAAGAGACAACCCTTACTGACTTACAACTTCAAGTTGTCGCTGACGTCACGTATTTTTTGCGGTTGTTAGGCGAGTGACAAAGGTTGACCTGCTATTAGTTTGTGAGTAAAAGCATTTTGAGTTATGGTAGGAAAAAGTTATCGCCATAGAATCTACATACAAAAACTACAACAAATCCTAATAACAATATTTTAATGTTCGCGAGGTCTACTGTTCGATCATAGGTCGACCACTAGTTTAATATAATTGACCGAGCGAAGCGTCTTCATTTCGAGATTGGACAATTTTGCTTTCGTCCGTCTGTCTGTCTGTATGTGTGTTCCGGGCTAGCAGCCACAGTTTTTATCCGATCTTCACGAAACTTGGCACAAGAAGTGTTCCTTGATTTAATACAATTTTTTCGGAGCTTTTTTGAATTAGAGTAAATGGAACAGGAAAAAGCTCAAATAATATTTTTAACGCTCGCGAGGTCTACTGTTAGACCATACCACTAGTAATATTATAATTAGAAAGCAATGGTAAGTAAAATATTTAAAAAAAAAAAACGTTTTAAACTTATTTTAAATTTATTAATAGCACTATTTTTCGCAGGATTAAAAAGACAACAAAACGTCGACAATTGTTTCGCCTCTAAACGAAGCATTATCAAGACTGTCTCAGAGAGAACAGCCTGTTCTCTCTGAGACAGTCTTGATAGTGCTATTAAGAAATTTAAAATAAGTTTAAAACGTTTTTTTTTTTAAATATTTTACTTACCATTGCTTTGTCATGGATTTTCGCCGAGTAACGCCTGGTTCCATCCAATAATTATAATTAGACTTTTATCATTCTATTCGATCATGAAATACTTACTTATGAAGTAACTGTCTGTAATTCATTTTAGCTATACTTACCATATGCCCATGCGGCACTCTGTCCTGCGGGATGGTGGGTCTTCTACCGCTTATGGTTCCACCAGACTGTAGGATCACGCCGTTGTCCGTACTGCGGAGCCGCGGCGACTCACATAGAGGTGGTAGCACCTGAACCAGAAACAATTAGAAACCTTTTAGCAACTGTAACATTGTAGTGGATAACTGAGTGATAGATGTGGCCTCTAGAATAAATTTTAGTCAATTTATAATGCTAAGAAAAAAAAAAGTTGGCGCCCAACGTGGGGCCATTGAAACTATTAGGTGCTAAAGACAAAGTATCCCATGATCTACTGAGCAAGTGATAGTGACGTGATTTCACGTAAAACATAGTATGTATGTATTTGAATCTTCTTTTATACCTTGGGTGCGAGTTTTGGCGGCTCGTGTGGGAGTGCAAGAGCTCGCCGCCCGCGGTGCGGAGCCGGGCCGTGACTCCCCGCCTGCCCCATTGGTGGCGCCCGCGCACGCTACACCACGCACATCTGCAAGAAGAAACACATTTTCAATTAAATTTGTTGAAAATGTTAATTAATGTTTGTGTAGGCATCAAGTTAAATTATATTAGTTTCAAGTACATAGTGGATGTTGTAGCTTTTATTACTGCTTTTCAATTATTTTTTTGTTGAATGTGACTACTTACAAAGAAGATACTTTTTAAACAGAACGCTCTAAGAGAAACTAATCACGTATGATCATAAATCCGGGAATCTCATATTTACTATTTAAAGCTCTCATTACAAGCCTATAAAAAATAATGGCTCTGTCCTAAATCCATAACTATAATATGTATAAATCCTTTGAGAAAGCAATACGTTTCAACTTTCTCTAATTACAAACTCACTATAAGAATAAGTTATAATCTCGAATAACAATAATTTATTGATAAAAAACGTATTTCTATAAATTTAGCTTAACGTAAAATATTTTTTCAAATACCTTGTGACAGTTATAAGAGTTATAGTCGCTTTCAAATCTTTGTTGCTTGCTATGGTTTACTCACTTTTTTTAAACTAAAATAAGTAGCGTGTATATTACACTATGACTCGTGAAATCTAACTAACTGACCAAAATCGTTATAGGATAAGGCTTCAGCTTCATCACGTCTTAACCCCGAAGGAGTAGACTGCGGCGTCCACTACGTACCTACACATTTGCCAGTCATGTTATAGGTACACCAGTGGACTCATAAATTGCATAACTGTTCAGGATTACTTGCAAATTAATATTTTAAAGCAGCTCGAAAACTCGCTTCCCTAACATAGTGCAAATGTAACTATCTACCCATGCTATCTATCAAGTAAAGCTTACTAATGAGTCAATGAGGGTTATTAGAATAAAGTTTTCGCGAATGAAGTTAACGCGAGTTATATTTCTATGGCAGCGGGATTCCACTCATGGACGTAGTCCTATACTATTATTGTGTTTTGGTAATTTATTTTAAAAAGGTATCATTTGAAAGCGGTTAGATCGTTCTTGATAACATTGGATATACTACTACGAGTAGTTAGGTAACTATTGATCCCGATAATAGATTCCCGTAATTTTGCCGCACCTACTCGTCCGTTACCATACTTATAATGTCATATTTTTGTAAGTAAAAACTGATAAGTCTCGAGCGCTGATAACCGGTCTGAACCACTAACAACCACTCTGCACGTCAGAACAGACAAACAGTCGAGAATGACGTAACGTCACTACAGCTTCCCAATTTAAGTTGTTGCGTGGAAAAAAAATGGAACTAATTATTGTTTGTAGTTGGATGGTTGGAACTAATTATTTTTGTTCTGAGATCTTGTTTTTGACGTGTTTTAATGTAGTGTGGTGCCCCTAATGGAACGCAAACATTATATTGGGCAACCTCTATAAGAGCCGCTTAGTATTCACCATGAAAAAAAAACGGGTACAATTTGCCAGTATTTTTTAGTCCCACGAAATAAGGGGGTAAGCCTATTGCCGTCGCCGGCACATTTATAATGGGTTATGTCAAAATGGCCTAATTTAATAAAAAGTAGCAGCTATAGTGTAATTTTGAAAAAAAAATAAACCCGTTGCCTTGCGATGAAAGTTGATGAAAGGCAACAAAATCTTACGTGCCTGCCGCTATGACACAGCCAATAAGTCCTGGGCGTCTCGTACTATTAAAGTCCTAGGCGTCTCGGACTGTTAAACATAACCAAAGAAAACTCTTAAACACGGAATAACTGGATAATAGACTATCCAATCGTGTTTTAGCTGCACCTTGTTTTCTTGTGTCCCGTTATCTTTATTGAATCGTGTAAATAAACAGAACAGGCCAGCTAATTGAAACTCGAACTATTCATTCGAATATACAAACAATTAAACAAACACCTCTTGTTGTTATCCGAACACAAATAGCAACAACAGTTCTATTGTCATTACTTCCTTGGATAATCCAATTAACAATCGTATTCCTATTTTCTTTGATACGATTATAAAACAGAGACACCCGTTCCGTATGTATGCTTGGATCTTTAAAAGTACGCAACGGATTTTGATGTGGTTTTCACTAACGGATAGAGTGGTTTTCGAGGAAGGTTTTTGTGTTTATAATTTGTCAAGCGGGCGAAGCCGCGGGCATCCGCTAGTTACAGTATTAATTAAATTACTGTCATTTAACTTGAAACATGGCTTGGAGTCCAAAAAATCCGACTAGTCTAACTTACCACAGAGCTTCGATATCATCAGCCCTCGATGAAGTATCTAGGGATCGTACTTGATAGCCGATGGAACTTCGGACCACATTTCCGAAGTTTGGTCCCCAAGGTGACACAGGCATCGGTCGCGCTTTCGCGACTGATGCCCAACCTAAAGGGACCCAACGCTTCCTGCAGGAGACTGTACCTGGGGCTCGTGCGGAGTATGGCCCTATACGGGGCTCCCGTATGGGCGGCGAGGTTGACGGCCAACAACTCAACGCTCCTTAACAGACCGTTGAGGACCTTGGCCGTCAAAATAATAAGGGGCTACCGCACGATCTCCGGAGAGGCTGCATGTCTCCTAGCCGGGACCCCTCCATGGGACCTGGAAGCGAGAGCCCTTGCGTCATTGTTTCAATGGCACAAGGAGGCGCTGGAGTGGGACCACAGGCCTGCGTATAAAGAAATCGAGGACCAGCGGTCCCAACTCCGCCAGTATCTGATGGAGTCATGGAGGGTGCGACTTGAGCAACCCAAGTGGTGTACCACCATCATCGCGGCGGTGAGACCGATCATGGACGGTTGGCTGCAGAGGCAGCATGGTGACCTCACGTATCGTGCGACGCAGATCGTTACCGGGCATGGATGCTTCGGTATCTATCTGTTTCGCATCCGTCGTGAGGTCACACCCCGGTGTCAACACTGCGAGGTTTCCGACGACGACACCACACTCCACACGTTGGTGGAGTGCTCAGCGTGGGCGAGTCAGCGCCGGGACCTCGTAGTGGGTCTGGGCGTGGATACCCTCTCGCTGGAGACCATGCTTCAAGTCATGGTCTCCAGCGGGAGTAGGTGGAACGCGGCCGTGTCCGTCTGCGAGCAAGTCGTGCTCGCGAAGGAGGCGGCCGAGAGGGAGAGGGAGCGTACCCTCCCCGCCGAGTTCCGTAGTCAGCGGGAAGGGCGCCGCAGACTCATCTACGCCCAAGACCATCGACCTCCATGATCGGGGCCTGAGGACGGCGGGATCGCCACCCGTCGTCCTTACAGAAGCAGGCTAGAAGGTTTGCGTGCTGCGGGGCCTTTGCCCCATAGCCCGCAACCAGATTCACTGACTGACGCGGGATAAAACCCAACCCCAACGACGCGGGATTCTCATCCCTACCAAACCCCCGCAGAGAACACAGAGGTGGTCAAAGTCCGTCGGGCGCCACTGGAAATACGTTCTGCTTGTAACCAGAGACGCCCGGCAACAGAAGTTAGAGCGGCCGCGGCCTTGAAAAAAGAAGAGCTTCGATATCGCCTATGGGTTGTAGAGGTCATATGGCAGTAACTTATTCCGTTTAAAATTCCGTCTACACAAAACTATACCTAAACTTCCAAAATATAGCAAAACGCCTGTTGGTCTCTTTTTCAGGATCAGAAGGTACTTGCGCTAGAACGGATGTTCTGCGGATCATTCAGATATTTGATCCCATACGGGGATTCAATTTAGGTATAAGATATGGGTATAAGTAAGAGCATTGTGCCTGATTGCTTCTCGAGAGAGATTTGGCAGATGAACGAGGCACAGTTTGACTTTCTTTATGATAATTGCACACTGCACCGGCCGTTGCATTCTAGGTAACGTAGGTACAAATGAAGGTTACATATAACATAATGCTATGAACAATAAGAACGAAGCAGTAATAAGGAATGTTGCAAAATCGCAACCTCAAACGACGTCACAGGATTCTGCTAGCACTTTCAAATGCTTTGTTACTTTAGAGACGACCAATTAAAGTTCTGGGCATCCAAAATTCCCAGGACTTTAATTGGCTGTGCCATAGCGGCTGGCACGTAAGATTTTGTAGCCTTTAATCAACACTTCAACACAAGGCAACAGGTTTCAATTTTTTTTTCCAAATTATAATAAAGCTGCGACTTTTTATTAAATTCATTCGGCCATTTTGGATATAACCCATTATAATTGTGCCCGGTGATGGCATTAGGCTTGCCCTCTATTACGTGGGACTAAAATACTGGCAAATTGTGGGTGTGTAATGCACCTCTGCCTACCCCTTCGGGGATATAGGCGTGATATGTGTATGTATGTTAATTTAGAATTAGAAACGGTAGACACTTCAAACTTCGAATTTACATGTATAGAGACAATAGGTAAATATATATATTTTACTACAATTGTATCATACGAACGTAGAAAATGACGAGCATGCATGAAAAATCTTATGAAAGATAAAGAAGCGACAGAAGTAAATAAGCAGCAATTAATTCAACTCATTCCAGCCAGAGTAATCTACGTACTCCCAACTGTCGGATGTTCCCTAATCTTTGTATCAGTGGACAATTATCTAGTATGATATATTGCGCAGCCGGCAGAACTTCAGAATGACATAAATAAGTATTAATGGCCAGATATCGGCAGCGCTTGTTATTTATCGCTAACCCAGCGAGCGCTTGTCCTTGCTGTAATAGTTTCCGAGTCCACTATAACTGTTCTAATGGTCTTAAAGCTGTAAAGATTAACTAACCAATTGAAGTTGCACTTGGTGGTGAGGGTCGGACTTGTAAAGACAAGAGTTCGATACCCATTCACGTGAGCCCGCTTAACACTAGCACTTTTAGCTTAACTAGGGTTTAACGGAAATGCAAGTACTTAAATGTTATTTGTGACTTTTAGTTAAGCATTTATATCTTACACTTCCAAATAGTCGACGCTAGTAAGATATCAAAGAACATGAGAACAAAGACGTGTCCACCATCAAGGTTCAATTGAGAAAAATAACTGATACAGAGAGGTAACAGAAGCAAACCCTCTTCAATTTTGAATATCATTCTGTCATCACCCCGCAAGTAATAAGAAATAAGTAATGCTAATCAAAACACAAAAATGACCAACATTATTACATTTCTCGAAGCAGAACCCCGCAGAGAACTTATTTAAATCACAATTAAACACAACAAAACTATATTAATAGTCGGCACAACACAATAAATGTAAGGCAAGCCGGCGGCGATCATTATAACGTTCACAGTTACCTGCGTTTGCGCACGGACGTGGAAAATTATTCGCGTGCTCGCGCTTCCGCAGATTCACAGATGTTCTCGCTGCGTCTGCGCCGATAACGTCGCTCTCATGCACCACTTCGGAATGTCACGATTGGTTTGTACTTGGTAGCCGCAGTACACCGCTAGTATTGTGTTGTTTAAATCACAGTTTATACCGTAGTTTAAGGGGACTGGTGGGATTTTATAAATATTTGCTTACTTAACTACTTAAATATTGGATAGGAGTTGGTTTTTGTTTGATGAAATTGAATTGGACATAGATGAACATCAATTTTGAAATCAAGTTTTCCATTATTAATTCTTACTCATTTTTGGTTAGCTATAACACAGATACGAATCCCACTAATAGTACATCAGTAGTGTAGTGATTACACTACACTACTGATGTACTATCAGTGGGATTCGCGATAAGCCATTGATATACACTTTTAAAAATTTTTACATAATTCTTGGGCAACTTTCGTTGCCCAAACCTTTCTGTATTTTTACATAACTATTTACATGACTATTACATAAATTTTATGTAAAACTTCATGAAATTTGGCGATTTTAAGGAAAAAATGTAAAATTCACGAAAATTACGTAAAATTTCATATTTTTTCGTAAGTTTCCCAGATTTTAAGGGAATTTTACAGAATTTTTAACAGTTTTTAATCAATGGCTTATCTCCTATTATGTAGGACCAACAAAATTATTGCCATTGGTACTCAACTCAATTTACACTCGAGGGGATAAAGGCGTGAATATATGATGATTAATAGTACAGTGACATAAACTGTATCACCCTAACATAAGCACCAAGGTGTTTGGTCTGGTTCACACAGTTATCAGAGCGTAAGCACAGCATTGCACTCAATATTTGATACCTACTGAACCCACGAGTATCCTTCCATTAAATTTTTAAATGGTTTGTTTATTAAATATAATAGGTAGCTATTTATTTAGCTAGTATTGGTAACTATGATTGTTCGTAGCGTGATGTTATGTAAATTACCATTGCCTTACCCAATAAATAGACACGAAAATATGTTTATCTATTCTTATGTCGAAAAATACGAATTATGATACAAAATGTTGACATAAGACCTATGATTACGACACCAGTACTATTAAAAAAGTTATTTTATGATACTGATTTTCAATTTGAGATTTTCTGCAAATCTGTATTATAAAGTAACTTTTTAGTCATTGTAGTACAGTCCACTAGCAATAACAGGCGAAAGACTGTCGGCTATACCGCCTTGTTGTGTTTTGCTGCCATATTGTCGACAACTAATACCAGTTTGTGTTTCTCAAAATGCCTAAACGAATGGGGTTAGACAAAGTTGTGCTTGAATTTGCACTATACGAGCAATCTATAGACTCGGACCCCGTGACTCGCTGAAAGAACTATTTAAAGAAATTAATATTTTAACCGTTGCTTCTCAATATGTTTACGACAACACCGTATATGTACGGAAGAACATAGAACTCTTCAAAAAAAGATCCGACAACCATAATTATAATACAAGAAATAAAAATAAAGTGGCAATGACAAAAATTAGACTTCATAAAGTTGGTAATTCGTTTGTAGGCAAATGTATAAAAATATTTAATAAAATTGCGCAGGATTTGGTTGACATGCCTCTTAATAATGTAACGCCATCTCGTAGCGAGTAATAAGACTACCAAACTCGGCGCCATCTAGTAGCAAATCGCAGTACTACTACGTAACGTCTTTCGGGAATGTTCTGTCAAGGTACTTCTATGTAACGTGTTATCTAGAAGCATCTCGAAGGTGTGGAATGTTCGCGATATTTCTTCCGTGAAAATTCCAGAGTAATCTAGACTAATGACCGCACTATAAAGGCGGAGCACTTCGGTGGCGGATCATCAGTATTTCCAGAGCGATAATACGAGTTATACCTGCGAGTTCAAGTGCGATTAAAAGTATTCAGTGACTTTAAGTGTAGCTTATAGTGAAGTGTAAATTAGTGGTGTAATAAATAAAGTGTTTTGAGGTAGTTCGATCGGCATTTTCCATTCCGTAGAACCCCGGCTCGTAACAATTGGTGTCAGAATTGGGGATTTGGACAATGCCGGTGTTACCGAAAGAAGACACAGAGGGCGTCCGTACCAGGGGTCAGCGCCAGCAGGAGTTGGACAGCAGGCGCTTCGGAGGTAATACGCCGGAGAGGTTGGGTGGTCAGGAGCAGCCAACGGTGGAAGCAGGCCCGCCCACGGTATCTCCAGCGCCAGCACCTCCAGACTTTGCTGCGCTGATGGCGATGCTACAGGAGCAAGCCCGTCGCCAGGAGGAGCAGGCCCGCCACCAGGAGGAGCAAGCCCGTCGCCAGGAGGAGCAAGCCCGTCGCCAGGAGGAGCAGGCCCGCCACCAGGAGGAGCAAGCCCGCCGGTTGGAAGAACAGCTGCTGCGGGACAAGGAGGAGCAGGCACGCCGCCAGGAGGAGCAGGCACGCCGCCAGGAGGAGCAGGCCCGCCGGTTGGAAGAACAGCTACTGCGTGACAAGGAGGAGCAGGCACGCCGCCAGGAGGAGCAGGCACGCCGCCAGGAGGAGCAGGCCCGCCGGTTGGAAGAACAGCTGCTGCGTGACAAGGAGGAGCAGGCACGCCGCCAGGAGGAACAGACGCTCCTCATGAAAGATCTTCGAGCGACTTTTGGCAAGGAGATGAATGTGATGAAGGATCAAGTTCATCATGTTGAGAACCGCATCACGGAAGCCGAAACTCGGATTGAAGATGTAAAAAACCAGATTACAGATGTGAGGAAAGAGCTGGGAAATCTGAAAGCTGGAGATGGGATTGCGACTTCCTTACCTGCCGTACCTTCAGCGCGTGGATTTAAAGTACCGCCATTCGATGGGACATCTTCATGGTCAGCCTATAAAAAGCAGTTTGAAGCCGTTAAGAAGGCAAACGGGTGGAGCAAAGCCCAGGCCATGACTGCGCTTACATTGGGTTTGCGAGACAAGGCGTTAACCATCCTAGAAGCTCTCGGAGACGATGTATCCTACGAGCAGCTACTAGAAGCCTTGGAAACCAGATACGGTGACGCTCACCTGGAACACGTGTATCGTGCGCAGCTGAAGGATCGTGTCCAGCGCTCTGGTGAAAACTTGCAACAGTGGGCCCTGGAAGTTGAGAAGCTGGTACGGAAGGCATACCAGTCGGTACCTGCGCTCATCGATGGGAATCTGGTGCAAGTATTCATCGACGGCATCCACGACCTGGAAGTCAGGGCCGCTGTCAGACTCGGGCACCATGAGACTCTCAAAGACGCCTTGGCTCATGCTTTGGAGGTCGAAGCCGTACGGAAGGATCATCGATCTCACCGTGTCAGGGAAGTTGTAGCATCACCGGCTCGCGACCGTTTCACGAGGTATAGCCCAAGGTGCTACACATGTGGTGAGAGGGGCCACCTTCGATCCAGTTGCCCAAAGCGGACTGCTGAAAGAGAAGAAAATCGTTCCCAAGAGGATAGGGTGGCTAATGTCACCGCCCAGCAACAGGAGGGAAACGAATAAATGCCAGGACTGCGGGGCGGGTGCTGGCTGATTTTAGAAGAGCCCAAGGGTTTCGATCTCACAAACCCAGGATGGGAACAGCCTGATCATCAAGGTAAATGGAACACCATGCAAGCTGACAATAGATACTGGAGCATCTCGCACGGTTGTCAGTTCCCGACTTGCAAATCGGTTCCTTGGGGACTCTGCAAACCGTGACCGCATCAACTTGGTAACGGCCACGGGTCAGCGCATACCCGTCCGAGGAGAGAAAGAGATGCAGTTAATATGTCATCGTGGCTGACATAATGGACGACTGCATACTGGGCTTAGACTTTATGAGGAAGAACTCTTGTGAGATCGACGTCAAGCAAGGAGCGATGAAATGTGGTCAAGAGGAACTTTTCATGGAAGGAGCGTTATCAGGAAAAGTGTACAGCTTGAAGAAGGTCGTGCTTCCTGCCAGATCAGAAACGACTGTACCAGTTAGTCTCCCTCAGAATTCTGGGCGAACACATCGATGTGTACTCATAGAAGGGATATACAATGAACTTCCATGGAAAATGGCCCGAACTCTGGTAAGAGCCAATGAAGCCTCAGTGGTACGTGTGCTGAACCTTAGTGATAAGGAACACGTGATAGAAAAGAGCACATTGATTGGCACTTGCGAAGAAGTAGATTGGATGCGCCGATGCCAAGAGTTGAGTACTGGGAACATCGTCAACAAGGACGCTAGAAACAACGTGTTGACACTTTTAGAAGACTGTCGTAACATCTTAACGAAGAATGAAATGGACAAGGCTAAGAAGATGTTACTCAAGTACGCCGATATTTTCTCTTCGAGTGATGCTGACATTGGGAAGACTGGATTGGTTCAGCATAGAATCAATACAGGAAATGAGGCACCCATCCGTCAGCGACCAAGGAGACTGCCAGTAGCACGAGAAAAGGAAGTTGAGACCATGATTGAAGGAATGGTAAAAGATGGTGTGATAGAACCATCGTCAAGTCCATGGTGCTCACCTGTAGTGCTGGTGAGGAAGAAAGATGGCAGTATGCGGTTTTGTGTCGACTATCGTCGTCTGAACGACGTTACGAAAAAGGACAGCTACCCTTTACCAAGGATCGATGACACGTTGGACATGCTGACAGGGGTGAAGTGGTTTAGCACGCTAGACCTGAAAAGTGGCTACTGGCAAGTTGAAATCGATCCGAAGGATAAAGAGAAGACTGCATTTTCCACAGGAAAGGGTTTGTGGCAGTTTAAAGTTATGCCATTTGGTTTATGCAACGCCCCGGCTACTTTTGAAAGATTAATGGAAATTGTACTCGCCGGATTGACTGGAGACGCCTGTCTTGTCTATCTAGATGACATTATCATCGTGGGCCGTACGTTAGAAGAGCATCTTCAAAACCTGGAACGCGTGCTTGTAAAGATCCGAAGCGCGAACCTGAAGCTCAGCCCGAAGAAGTGCTCATTCCTCAAACGGCAAGTAAGCTTCCTAGGCTACGTAGTGTCTGAAGATGGTATCCGCACGGATCCAGAGAAAATCATCGCCGTCAAGGATTGGCCGGTTCCAAAGGATAAGACGCAGGTCAGAGCATTTTTGGGTTTGTGCTCATACTACCGGCGATTCGTCCAGAACTTTGCGGATATTGCCAAGCCCTTACACAAGCTCACGGAGGAGAAGCGACAATTCTGTTGGGACGGAAGCTGCGGCATCGCATTCCAGGAGCTAAAGAATCGTCTGTGCAATACACCTATTTTGGGTTATCCTGATGCGGAAAATGAATTTATAGTTGACACAGACGCAAGTGATATCGGACTCGGAGGTGTGTTATCTCAAAGGAAAGGAGATCGAGAGGTCGTTATAGCCTACTTCAGCAAATCCTTATCGAAACCTGAAAGGAATTATTGCGTCACGAGGAGAGAATTACTCGCCGTGGTGAAGACATTGCAGCATTTCAGCAAATATTTACTAGGGCGAAAATTCCTTATACGTACCGACCATGCTGCATTGAAGTGGCTATTACAATTTAAGAATCCAGAAGGACAAGTCGCCAGATGGATTGAGCTATTACAGGAATATGACTTTGTAATCGAACATCGCAGTGGGAGATCCCATGGCAACGCAGACGCATTGTCAAGAAGACCTTGCCCTGAAGACTGTAAGCACTGTGCCAAACAGGAGATAAAGGAAGCCATACCTGTGAAGATGCTTAAAACGGATCTGAGCGACGAATGGAAAGAAAGCCTACAACATGCTCAACAGGACGACGCAGACATCAAGCCAATATTTGAGTGGATTAAAGCAAGTGCTCCTAAACCCATGTGGAGTGACGTCGCTTCAATGAGTTCAATCACAAAAAGTTATTGGGCGCAATGGGACAGTTTAGTTATTCAGGATGGAGTCTTGTGCCGCAAATGGGAAAATGCTCGAGGAGACAGCTGTCATTTGCAAATGGTCGTCCCTAAAGTTAAGGTCCCAGATGTGCTACAGCTCTACCATAATGGATGTTCAGGGGGCCATATGGGAGTAAAAAGGACTCTGTTGAAGATACGTGAGCGGTTTTACTGGATCCACTGTCGCGACGACGTTGAGGACTGGTGTCGCAAATGTACGAGTTGTGCTGCTGTGAAAGGACCTCATACACGGAGCAGAGGTGCACTGAAACTGTATAACGTTGGGGCACCATGGGAAAGGATAGCCCTAGATGTTGCGGGACCGTTTCCTGAAAGTGAAAGCGGAAACAAGTACTTCATGGTTGTGATGGATTATTTCACGAAGTGGCCAGAAGTCTTCGCTATACCTAATCAAGAAGCTACTACGGTCGCAGATAAATTAGTTCACGAAGTCTTCTGTCGTTTCGGGGTGCCTCTAGAAATCCATAGCGATCAAGGAAGAAATTTTGAATCTCAGGTGTTCCAGGAAATGTGTCGGGTCATGGGTACTCACAAAACCAGAACGACCTCTTACCACCCGCAGTCAGATGGAATGGTGGAGCGATTTAATCAGACATTGGAGAGATATCTGGCAAAAGTTGTGGAAAGCAGGCAAAAAGATTGGGACAAGCACATCCAACCGTTTCTTTTGTCTTACCGAAGTGCGGTTCACGAAAGCACGTCAGTGACACCAGCTTATGCGAACTTTGGAAGAGAATTACGGTTGCCTGCCGACTTACTAACCGGTATACCACCTGACGCTCCACGCAATATCACTGATTATGCGAATGACTTGCGCAGCAGGATGAATGACATTTATGAGCATGTCAGACAATCAGGTCAACAAATGTCTGAAAAGATGAAGACCCGTTACGACCGAAAGACAAACAATAAGAGCTTCGATGAAGGTTCGTTAGTGTGGTTACATAACCCAGTCCGCAGTAAAGGGAAGTCTCCTAAGCTGCAAGCTAAATGGGATGGACCATACCGAGTTGTGACCAAGATTAACGATGTCACTTACCGAATACGGAAGAGTCCAAGAAGTGCGCCAAAGATAGTTCATGTGGATCGATTGGCGCGATATTATGGGCCTGACAATGCTCGGGACGAGCATGTCTTAGGAGGGGGCAGTGTAACGCCATCTCGTAGCGAGTAATAAGACTACCAAACTCGGCGCCATCTAGTAGCAAATCGCAGTACTACTACGTAACGTCTTTCGGGAATGTTCTGTCAAGGTACTTCTATGTAACGTGTTATCTAGAAGCATCTCGAAGGTGTGGAATGTTCGCGATATTTCTTCCGTGAAAATTCCAGAGTAATCTAGAGTAATGACCGCACTATAAAGGCGGAGCACTTCGGTGGCGGATCATCAGTATTTCCAGAGCGATAATACGAGTTATACCTGCGAGTTCAAGTGCGATTAAAAGTATTCAGTGACTTTAAGTGTAGCTTATAGTGAAGTGTAAATTAGTGGTGTAATAAATAAAGTGTTTTGAGGTAGTTCGATCGGCATTTTCCATTCCGTAGAACCCCGGCTCGTAACAATAAGTTTAAAATAGTAGTGAAAAAATGTTTGATGAAGAAAGGCTATTATAATGTAGACGAATATCTTAATGATAAAAATGCATGGTCACCCTAATCTGCTGATGTTAGCCACTCGTACAATACAAATTGTAACACAATGTAAACAAAACACAATGTAAACAAAACATTATTAAAAAAGAAAATGGATAATCTACCTGAGTTTCTTGCTGGTATCTTCTCAGGAGAACCAACTTACCGAACCAGCGAAAGAATCATTTTCAAATGGTTATTTATGTAATTAATTTAGTATTTTTACAATAGTGCTTGACATAAAATTGTAAAATTTTGACATTCATATGTGCTCTTTATGTGCCTAAACTGAATAAATGAAATTGATTCTTGATTCTTTGATTCTTTGACATAACTATACTATGCTCATAGGATACTAAAAAGAAACTGACCCAGGCTCGTTTTTTTAATACACACACACACACACACGCACATATATCATGCCTATATCCCCGAAGGGGTAGGCAGAGGTGCATTACACACCCACAATTTGACAGTATATTAAGTCCCACGTAATAGGGGACAAGTCTATTGCCGTCACCAGGCACATTTCATTATAAATCATAATTATGTCCAAAATGACCGAATGAATTTAATCAAAAGTAGCAGCTCCGTTCTAATACCCCTCTTTATGCAACTGTTTCGTAAACTACTATGTTGCCACAATTTAGAAAACTGCCGGAAGAGATGACGTCTGGCAGGGATGTGTGTAGGAGGAAGACATTTTGCGCCGACCACAAATACCTAATTGGGATAAGGGCAGGTAGATGATGATAGTTCATTTTAGATACATAATAGAAACAAACAAACTTCTGGTTTATTAAATATTATGATTGCGAAATAGTATGTTCTTGCCGTTTAATTGTTAAGAACCATTGATAGAATTTAGAACACGTTTAGAATTAAAATGATGACCTTTTCAAACGAGTTGATAGTCGTACCGCTTACGTGTTTCAACAATTATTATGAACAATACCTTACCAAGTAGTTATTTCTGTAATCCGGCATTACTAGTTAATGCTGACGGTTTCACCCGAGTACCACTCGTTACCCATATTGCCTACTAGTTTCTCATTCCCATTTCCCACCTTCTTCTTTCATATTTTTTTAAAAACGTGGCTACATCAATGTTCATCGATGATTTTGCCAATGTCAAGGTAATGCTTGATTTTTCCCGCACAGAAGAACTAATTACTCTGAACTAGTTTGCGGTGCAGGACAAAGAAACGTTGTTCGGTATTGTAATTGAGCGTTTGGGCCTGGATTTTTGCCCAGCGCCTGTGGTAACGTGCTCCGCAAAACCCCAAGTCCATCTCCCACCTTACCGAAATAATAAACAGTTCTTGTGTTATTCTGATATCTGAAAGAAATGACATGCAACCGTTGACATTGACAAATCTTTCGTACAAATTTTCGCGTTTAGGTAACAAGCTAAATCCCGTGGCTTCCCTCGGTTGATAAATAAATTATTTACACAAAAACCTTCCTCGAGAACTACTCTGTCTATTAGTGAATACCGTACCAAAATCCGTTGGTTAGTTTTAGATTTTGTTTTATACTATGTTATGATAATTATTCCCTACATTGATAGTTATTTATATCAGTTATCTCGTTCTACAAGTTCTGTTTAGTTTGAACCTAGATAAGTTGTGTCATGTAAAACAGTTCTAACATATTTTTAGCGTTCCTTCATCACAAAACAAACAATTTCATTTTATTTATTTGTGCGTATATACAAATGTATTTTAACATTTTACTAGCCAGTAACAAATCAACACAACCGTTTCACCGTCGTCGTAACAATAAATAAACATACAATAAAATGATATTTACATTCAAACCCGTTAATTCACCTTTCTTCCCGTATGTGTGTCACTAAGTTAGGGCCGCGCTAATAGAACACGTGTTTCCAAAATTCCTCGTCTTACAGATTTATGGTGTAAACCAGTTTGGGTAACATTTTGGGTCAAACGAACCGTTTAACTTGATAGGGATAAGCCTATAGGCAAACACACTCATACATTTGTGTTTATTAGAATAAGGTGATGGATGTTTTAAACTTTTACCACTTGCAATGGATCTTTAAATAGATACCTAACAAAATACCAAACAAAAGAATTGCGTGAAAAAAATAAAATTACGAACATTTTGACTGCCCGGGTGGCGTAGTCAATTGAAAGCACGACATGCGTGAGGCTGCAACCTCAAAGGGCTCGGGTTCAATCTCTGGGTTTAAATATTTGTACGATCTGTAAAAAACTTAGTTTATTCCTTATGGCGGTCATAAACATTACGGTATCTTTGGCAAACCTAATACAAATTATTAGACTTGGGCAAACTCATTTTGTACTGAGTTTGTGCAAGTATGCCGTTACGTGTATTTTATGCTTTAGGAACATACAAACTTACAAATGTTTCTTTTTATAATATTGCTCTTTTAGACTTTGTGGTTCAACAAGATCATGATATAATTATTGACAACCCTAAGATCTTGTCACACACTGAGGATAAAATTGGCTAGTACAGGACAAGTAAGTAACAACAACAACTGCTGTAGGAAATTTGCTGTTAAACACACATTAAATGGTGGGCGGTTTACGAGTACCCTTTTTCGACAAATTATTTGGAAGTTTGTTTCCTTGTGTACTAGGGAACCTTAGGGCGAAGCTCAAAGTACGGAAGACTTTTAAGGGAGTGCTCTGCGGTTATCAAAAAAAAATTAAGAACCAATATCTATTCAAAACCAAGGCCTATTTTTGACTCTAACGTCGCCTAGAGATGTAACTTCTTCTAGAGTCTAGAATCATCACAGCGTTCTAACGGCACAAAGTAAAGATATTTCTGTTTTTTTTTTCTCTTTTGTTTTCTTTCTCTTTACTGAATGGAGTCAGGCGTTACCTGGCGAAAGTCCATGATAAAACAATGGAAATATTAGTTAGCGAAATCATTGCAATTATTTAAAAATTCAACATCATATTTCTATTGTTTTTTCTTTCTCTTTGTTTACTTGTGCTCACGTGACGTTTCATTTCTATAATATATATATATATTTTATGTAAGTTACTATCCGGCCGTCCCTGAAAACCAGCGCTGTCTGACTTGCACCACGACGCAGACAGCATTAAGCTGAGGGACGGCCGTTTATTCCACGTCATTTATAAGGAAACATTGGTCCAATTTTTATTTTATTTATTTTTTAGTTTTTGTAGTTTTTGTAACCTGTGTAAGTGTTTGTTTTGTTTTGTGGAATAATAAATCTTTCTTTCTTTCTTTCTTTTAAGTGAATGTTGATAAATATCTTTATCTATACTATTATAATATTATAAAGATGAAAGATTTGATTATTGTTTGAATCGAATAGACTCCGTAATAACTGATACGATTTTGAAAATTCTTTCACTGATATGTAGCTACATTCACCCTGAGTAACATAGGCTACTTTTTATCCCGGTAATGTGTTCCCACGGGAACCGGGAACGATAAAACTAATATATGTGATATATATATAATTATTTATATGAATGCCACTCAAATTAAAATAACAAACATTTTTTTTTTCTAATAAATATGTTACGACAATTCACACATCGCCATCTAGTCTCAAGCTAAGCAGAGCTTGTGATATGAGTACTAGATAAAAATATAAATAAATTTACATTTTTTTTGTAAATACATACATATTATACATAGGAAACACCCAGACTTCGGTAAAAACGTATCTGTCATCACACTAAGTTTGTCCCGACCGGGAATCGAACCCGACGTCGAAAGCGGATGCACTACCGATCACGCCACAGAGAATATTATTTACTATTGAGTTAGTTCAAAATGTATTACATATATCTTGAAAATTACTAGTTTACCTTCGATTAGATAAAAGTGGCCATTTTTGCCATTTTTAACAGGCTCTATTCTATTGCCAATCCTTAAATATAGAATCGAATTAATTAAGTGTGTGTTTGTGAACTAATTAAAACTTATTAAGCTATAACAACTTTCTGTAAAGATCTTATTTAGAAACGTTATATCCGCTGGGAATGAGAAAATCGATCATCTCCTTATGTGGACATCCTTCGCTAGAACATAAATAACTATGCATCAAAGTATTTAATTACAAGCGGTCTGTTCATCTGTCTGTTTGTAGCCCGCTAATCATTGCAACGGATGGACCGATTTTACAGGCAAATAGCTGATGTAATAAAGTATAATATAGGCTTGTATATATTTTTATCCCGGGGATGTGTTCCCACGGGAATTGGAAACCATAAAACTTTTTCAGGCGGGCGAAGCCGCGGGCGTCCGCTAGTGCTAGTCCAAAATAAATACGGGTATTTCTTCAGTTATCTCGGGCACCATTGTGTCAAACGGCTCTACTTGATCCAAAATTATTTTGACATGCTCGCCATTCAACGATTGAGTATGTTACTTTCTCTCTCTGTCTCTCTCTGTGTGTAATAAATAGTATTCACACATATTATACTTGAGTTACAGCATACTGCAGCTGTCACGACAATCATTAATATTATTCCACTTCAATCTTTGTCGATGAACAAAAAACTAGCGACATGCCCATCAACCAGTCTAATTCCCAATTACCCACTTTAAACCGGTGATTACAAACACGTGGGCAATCTAATAACAATGCTCGACCATAGATTACGACACAGATAATTATAATAATGACAAGAAAACTTATGTAACTTACAAATATAAAAATAAATTAAGAAGGATACAAATACAGAAAATATTTTTATACCATAATGTAAAAAATGTATAAATAAAGTTTACCAAACGTCACGCTTCTTTTAACTTATAGAACGATATATAGATATTCCATTTTTTTTTAAATGAACTGTGCTTATAGCCTATACTTCTACTAGCATAGCAGAACCACGAGTTCAAACTGAAAAAATATTTAATGTGAGGTAGCTTAGGTATTTATCCAGAAAAGCTATAAGCTATATTAAAGAAAAATGATAAATTATAATTTGCAGTATACACACAAAAAGAGACGAATATGTACCACAGGCCTTATCGCTCAAACAAGAGCCATCTCTTTCAGATAACCTCAGGATGGAAATAATATGGAAAGAGATGTAATAGATATTAAAGTATAATTTTATAAAATATAAGAAGAGAGAGTGGATCGTGAACAAGTTAATAACATCAAAAGCCCAATTTACCAAAAATAACTAAATATCTATATTATACATCACAGTACGATCAATAAGAGTAGATGAGAAATGGCAAATGTAACAAAACCTCAGCAACTGCAACAATTTTAAGTACTCATCGCGGGACTACGCTTATTATTGAAATATGTTTAAATAAACAGTCACCTTGTTGTTATATAACTGATAAACCTATTATTTTATATAGCCTGCAGGTCTAAATATATATAATATAATGTAATTCACTTCTTAAAGATGATTATTTCGAGTAATGGGATCCCTAAGGCAACAGCTTCTTAGCTGCTTCAGAACATTCAATTTAAAAGAGAGAGCTACGTCTCTAATGTATTTCAAATTGGTAGGTATGCTTTGTTTTAAAAATTTTAACGGTGCATAGATACTCTGTGAATACAATAGACTATGCACTTGTTGTTGTTACACTTGCACCCTATTCCGTGGGACCAATAAATCTACAGGCAAAATATGGGTGTCAAATGTCTAAGGTGATACATTGGCGGAAGACCTCAAACAGCGTATAAACAACAACGTAGCATACGAATACGTATTTGAGTAGTTCGGGAATGAGATGTTGCTTGCTGCCTCTTTTCAGAAATGGTTAAAATGTCTGATCGATGCCTTCTCAGAACCTGAAGTCTGGTTATTTTCTGCCTCAGACTTTTTCACCATACCACGTGGCAATGCAGCCAGCTCTCTGGGAATCTCTGTCAGCAAAGCTGTGAAGGTTTTTTTTTACACGGTTGTTAGTTTTTTATAGTCCAATCGACTGAAACTTTTGATGGTAATTTTACTGGCTTATGTTTTAAGGACAACTACTTACGGCTACTTTTATCTCGATAATAATTTCTCATTGGGAATCGTCAACGAGAATACTATTTCACATGGGTGGAGTCTTGGGCGGACGCTTGTAATATAAATAATACTACCATGATTATGAATTTTAGTTCATTACTTTGTTTCCTCAATGTTGGCCGTGACATTATACAGATTCTATGGAAGTACTTGGATTTGTTTTGGACCTTTGTAATATGCTTTTGTACACAAAAATGTGTATACAATTTATATATTCCATGTTTGTACATGAATCAGCTTAACTGTGGAGTATTGATTTCATGCCCTCTTCACTATTTTTTGTTTTGATTCGGTCGTTAAGATTATATTTTTTCTTATACTAGGTAAATACTGTATTATAATAAGAAATATATGTAAGTATATAGGTATATGACTACTAGTGAATAACTCACTCGAGATGAGTGAAAACTTTAATGGTCCCACCTATGTCACGTAGTAATCTGTGCCTATATATCCTACTGTGGAGGATAAATGGAAGCTGGTATAAAGTTCTTAATCCGGACTCGGCGAGAAGTTCGTGCATGACGAAACAGATTAATCTACGATTTGTTACACTTATACACTTTAAAATCTTCTCTACGAAATCACTATACTTACCTTGTGGATTGCTTGCTAAGGCTGTTCCCAGTTCTGCAGCCCAGCAATGAAACGTACAAGGAGTTGTGCAATCGTTAATGTGTAAATAAGGCTTCAAAACGTTTTAAGAAACCTTGTAAAAACAAATTAAGTTGGTACGAAACTTACAATATCCCTACTGGCTACATAGTGAGGTCGGCTGATAGGTCAGTGGGCGATCAACACCGGCTGTGTGGGAAAACACGAGACAAGTGCGCGTGATTCGAACGACCTTGCGCCTGCGCAGCCGACACACCCACCGCTCCTTTCAGTAGCTGTTTGGTGTATGATACGGGTTTGTGGTAATCTGATCTTTTTTGAATTCAAATTTCGAGTGGATTTTAAAATAAATATTCGCAATTTCGAGGTCTTCGGCTGTGGTCTTAGTACCTAATCAGTTAGTTGAAGAATTTCCGCTGGTTTAATTTCAGCTTTAAATTGTAAAATATTTAAATAGTTTAGATATTTTTTAATATGAACTTAGAACGCTTTGTGTGTGTTTGATTCAATTCTCTAATCTCTGCAACAGTAGATCCGAATTAAGCAATACTTTACGATGCATGTGTTGGACAGCCCATTTACGGAGAAAGCACCACGATACGATGAAAAGAATAGGAGCATTAGTAAAAAAAATTACAAAAGCTGAGAAATTTTATTTAATAATTATTTATTTGGGTCCGCTAATTCATACTTACATATCGATCTACTAAACAAAACCTCTCTCCTCTCTCTATTTTCTCCTCTCTAAGTAATGTAACGCGGTGTTTGCTTCTCTTCTCTCTCATGTAAAATCTGTACCTATCCTATATACTCTGGGTCTGCTGGAAGATAAGTCATCCATTGAATTAAGCACGGCACGTATTTTTATGTGTACAATAAAGAATAAATGAAATGAAATGAAAACCTGTAACCTGCAAAAATGTACTAAATTAGAAAGCGTTTTTTTTATAATGAAAACAAACAGTCGTTCGTAATGCTAACAATTCTATACGTTATGTAACTTGATAGTTTTCTCCTATACGCATTGAGTACTCGACAGTTTTCAATTTCATACAAGTGATCGTAAACAATAACTTAACTCATCACTTTAAATGCTTATTTTATTTTACTGACAGATATTGTATGATCAGATGATTGTGGTTTGTAACAACGTTCCTAAGCTATTGGAATTTAAGTTCGAAGTATGGAATGCTTATTGATTTTTCTATTGTACATGGTGCTTAGTAATACACACACACACACACATATCACGCCTATATCCCGCAGGGGTAGACAGAGCTGCATTACACACTCACAATTTGCCAGGTGAATTACACACCTATGCCTAACTAAGTAAATGGACGTGTTGTCTAGTCCATTTACTTTATTATAATCATCAAGCTTTATAGATTACGTTCTAAAATACAGGTAATTTTACTAGTCACAGACTAAATATACAACTACATGTTAAGGTAAATGCAGGTAAGTGCTAGTTGAATGAATTACTGTTAAGGCGACTAGGTGAGTGCGCCGCGCCTACCCCAGCGGGCTAGACCGCGCAGGTCTGAGCTTGTGACGAAACTTTGACCATTGTATTGATAATTTGCATGATTGATTTTGATTCATGATAGATTTGATGAGCTGATAACCGATATTCCACCCGCGTAATATGGTTTGCTCGTTCGCAATTCCTATGGAAACACTTTATACACGGTTATAACAAAACCGGTCAATTTCGAGTCGAACTCGGGTACAAGGGGTTCCGTACTGAAAAGAAAAAATCGCGTTTGTTGTATATTTATTATATTCTGTATCCCCCTTAAATATTTATTATATTCTGTTTTTTAGTTTTTTTGTTATAGAGGCAACAGAAATACATCATCTGTGAAATTTCAACTTTCTAACTATCCCGGTTCACGAGATACAGCACAAGACAGACGGATAGCGAAGTCTCAGTGATACGGTACGGTAAAACGGGAACCACCCGTTTTACCCTTTGGATATGGAACTCTTAAATAACTAGGGGGTGATACAGCTAAGTGAAAGAAATTTCAAAATAGGGTTAGATTCTGACCCGATCTTGAAAATTCTTGTTTTTACCAGGGCTGAAAGTTAGAAGATCGAGATACATCTTCACAAAAACACAAACTCTACCTAAAGGCTACCTAAAGGCTAAAGACGAACTGTCTTATAAACTAAATAGTCAATAGTCCATACTTAGCTTTTTACAGAGAGGAAAGATTTAATTGTTGGTTCATTTGTTTGAATTGAATAGGGTCCGTAACTACTGAACCGATTTTGAAAATTCTTATACCAATATGTAGGCTATATAATCCCTGATAATGTAGCTACATATCAGTTTTTATCCAGTTAGTGTGTTCCCACGGGAATCGGAACTATATCACGAGGGCGGTACTTATGTAAATGCCATGTCAAATAAAGTAGGTAAGTACAGACCTACTTATTCGTGTAACGAAATATCATTTTCAATCTAAATAACAGTGTTACGACATGTCAATAATTTATCCAATTACAAACATGTTATTACTATGAGTAGGCGTTGATCTAAACTTGTAACTAATAATTATAACCGATAATAAATTAAAGCAGGTTGTAACATTTTCGCTTTTATACGACCTCCTTTGGAAAGATATAGGTAAGTATTTAAATATAGTCAATGTTACGACGATTGAAGTTCACTTTTTATTGCTGTGACACGGCAGTGTCACAGAACAAGTCGTAGTGTTGTGTTAAATCTTGATCTAACTCAACGTGATCAACATGAGTGAAAAATATGAAAAGTTTTATTGGTGAATGAGAAGGCCGAGACATAGAGACGAGAAAAAAACGCCTAAAGTCGCTACGATCATTCACCATTCTGACTTAAGGAAGGTGACATTTCACCAGCAAAAGATGTCATCCTAGGATGAAACGTCCTCCTTCTCAATTTTTTGGGTGACGAATCATCTAACAAAAGCAGACCAGGACGGGCGGTGGCGCACTGTGGGGTTTCACCCTCTATCGTCCTGGCTCATCGGTGCGGGACAGCCTGACCCCTAGAGATGCGGGATGAGATGACCTTCCTCGGAAGAGGCCGCAAATATGGCGAAATTTTGTTCCCGGTCACATGACGAATGGTTGACTAAGTCGATGAACTAAAAACTCTGCTATGTTGGGCAGCTGCGCTCCACTAACCAAAAAATGATACGGGGCAGTTTTATTTCAAACAGAACACTTAATAACCTGAATCTTAATGTGTAGAATCAAGTGGTTTCAATATTTGCCGGCCTTTGTTGAGGCAAAGGTCACGAGTACAACGTCTCTATCAGGTGGCGACGCAGTGAGATCGTGAGATACGGTACCATATTGATAACAATAATATAAAATAACAATACTTTTTGAACAATACTCTTTCTATTGTAACATAGGATGGGCGATCATTTGTTACATCGAGAGACCCTTCTGTGCCGTGAGAGCAAGTTGAGCCGTCGGCCTTGGTCCGGTTGCCATACGTACATCTATGGCAGTTGTTATTGGTAATTAAAGCCCTAAAACTCCAACTGGTCTAACTGCAGAAGTTCGATATCGCCTATGGGTTGTAGAAGCCAGATGGCAGTCGCTTTACGGTAAATATCAAAGTTCAGCTGCTTCGCAGTCAGAATGGAAAATTTAAACGAACTGGTTTAGGAAAATGCTCCGTGAAAGATAATTAGTAGGTATTTCTGTGATTTTGCGTTTACCACCCTGTAATGTATATCAATCGTAATTATTATTCCATCTAAATATTAGCATTTTAAATATAAGCTAAGTACTAAGTGCCAGATTTTTTTTTAAACTTGCTCTGTTTTCTATGATTTAAATTAGTAAATCATAGAAAATAGAGCAATTAGTAATTTATTAATCTAACGGGACTTCATTGTATACTACGGAAAGTACCTATGATACCACATTGCTCTCAGACTTAATTCACCAATTAACTTAAAGCTTTTGCATATGGTTTTGCAAAACATGCAAGAATGCACGTATTAAATTGCAATCACAGTTACACTCCAGCGAAAAAATTTAGTACGATCTAAGGATAACTTAATAAGTGCATTATTAAAAACTAATGAGTTGTAAATAAGTCTATGTAAACCACAACGTAAATTTACATCGTTAATTAGCTAATTATCCAACTAGTGAAGTAGTTATATAGCTCCAACATACTCTGGAATTCGTCCAGAGGTAACATAAGATAATTAAAGGATCTCATGAAACAAAACATTTATCACTTGAAACTTACGATATACATTTGCTTAATAATTATTTTATCAACACAAAAATGCAAAGAAAACTACATCACGTCGACACATAAACGCATATTAATAAAGATGGAGTAAAATTATAGTCAGATTTATTGCTTTACGTCTTATTGTAAGTCCCTACTCGCAAATGTAACAAAAAAAGATAAACTGTGTTGTTTATGGTAAGAAATGGAAGTTGAGTGTAAGTGTAATTCAGTAATAATTGTATGGAATTGTCATTCAGGGAATGTGATATGTATATTCAGATTAAAGTATCACATTTATAAAATACTTTGCGGTTTTGTATTTAAGTGTAATGAATAATTGATGAAAGATTCCCAGGAATTAATATTATAATAATATTAATGTGGCGATTGTTATGTGAAGCGATGATTGTACATTAAAATAACCTTAAAATTTATTTAGCATCGAGTTTGACTCCCTCCGTGGCATAGTAAATACTGCTTGCCTGATCAGGTCAAATATTTGTGCGATCTGTGCAATTATTTGATTCTGAGTTTGAGTGATCTTCTTGTTATTAACTTTTAAATTATTGCGTTTCATAATCTATTACCTAATTATTCTATGGGAATTAAAACGAATCATACCGAATACCGATAAATATGCACAGGTACACCTTTTGTGCCTGACGTTTCGACCAGGTTATACCCGTTCGATTTGTGTCCTCCCGTCCCTGCCTATGATATTTGTTTTTGCGAATTCTAATTTCTACATTAATATTTGATAAATTGTAAAACCAAACCAAACTGATTGCCTTTTCCTGTCATGTGTAACTTCCCCAGCGCGAGCGAGCGGATCTCGTCCGCACTGCGTGTGGATGACAACGTCGAATCAGTTCGCGACTAGCTCGTTACCATAGCAACCGGAGTGTGGGCTGCCCGCGCGACTATAAACGCACATAACTGTGTGAATACGCTTGACAGGAAAAGCGCTCAGACTACAAAAATATATATTGCATTTTGTTTTTATTTATTTCATCCAAATCATCATCATCTGCACGCTGTGCACCTGCTGAACGATGAAGGAAACTTTAACAAATACGGTATATTTACTAAAATTTCCTCCAGTGTGTTTGGTTCTATCATAATATTATTGTACGCATGTGGAGCGTTTTGGTCCCTAATTAATGGTCTCTCTATCTTTGTATTACTTTCAAACAGTTATACCTACCATGTATATATTTAATACGACAATTTGTCTGTCCGTCCGTCGCGTTTTTCAATTTACATACATTTGCATGACATATTAAAATATTCCTTTTTTTTTGAGGCGATACAAAGTTCTTCGTGATAACTAGTTTAGTTTATTAACTAACAAATACCTTTCCCGAATGTATATGTCATTGTGTTTGTTTGTTGAATTGTAAAACGTTATTGTCTTATATACACCGTGAAAGTACCACCGTTTAAAAAATATTTTGGATGCAGTTTCGATAACAGATCCGACTGGAAATATTACTTTGAAAAACAAACACATTTTTTGGAGTTTACTCCTTAAGAATCGATTTTCATATACAACGTGTTTCATATTAGTGTGGTCATATCTCAAGGTTGCGTTGGGTAGGGCCTAAATAATATATTGCGCGGAGTCTTTAATTAATTTAATAAAATATTGACGTATAATGACGTAGTCGATAAATTTTCCTTTTTATCGATAGCTCATTGAAATGAAGCTCTAAGACTGCACTACAAAATAAACATATGATTAGAATGAACTCTAGATTTGACCTCAAGTAGGTTTGCCAAACAGTGAAATAGATTCGGACAGTCTCGTTGTTACTCAAAATTTTAACCAACAGATAAAGTTACTTTATCAATAGTTATCATACAAAATAGTTTCCGAATGACAACTTGGGGTCAAAATAAAGAGTGCCTACTCAAAGTTATTTTTGAAGTTTTTCTATGAATTTATGTATCACGTGATTGTCGTGAATGTCACAACTCACACGTAATTTGTTGTCAACCTACTCAAATACCAGGAGCAACGCATTTGCTGTCGAAGAAAAGAGAAGAAACATTTATGTTCTTGTCTTCCTTAAATTTACACTTTTTGTAAATTGGTTCCGCACAGATATTTAAAATACAACTGCTGTTTGTGTAGAAGTTTATGTTGTAGCTGTTGAGAACGCTGGTGGGTATAGTAGTATGTAGGTATTCAGTTTCGGGATAGAGAGATCGTGGATGCCAGTCACTGCACTACCATATCGTGAACTCTCTTTCGACTCATTTACCATGAAGTAAATGATCTGCAAGGTGTTTGGTTATTTTTGACCGACTTTAAAAAAGAGTAGGTACTTAGGAACTCGATTCGTCATGATAATGTGATGCATAAAAGTTCATAAAACATTATCGCTAAAAGTGGCAACTTGTATGGTTGAACGAGGATATGAGAAAAAGTAGGAGGTGTTGGTGTCAGTTTCACTAATATGTATCTTAATGACCCCTAAAAATTACAAAGAGGACCGCCCACTTTTTTGATTGGAACCGCTTTGAAGAAACTAGGTATCAGTAGCGATGTCGGCATATATCAAAGACGTACACGTCACAACACGTAAATTTTACCACAAAACCATATTATTCCGGTGTTGCAAGTTAACGCAATGTTCTTCATAAACGGGGACTTTGTTAATGCTGGATATTTGTTCATTTTAGCAATTGGTAATAAATTACTAATCTTAGACTACATGGATAAAGAAAGTCGCTTTTTCCGTCTGTCTGTCCTAATGTATGTTTAGTTCTTCAAAACTACGCAACGGATCTTGAAGCGGTTTTTTTTAAATGGGTTTAAGTAGGTTTCGAAATGTATTTACATGCATACTATCATGAGAGCGACGCCGCTGGCATTCAACAATTTTATTTTATTTCATAGGTCTTAGGGAAATATCCTGTGTTTATGGTAAATAATAATTATGTTATTATTTATCTCTTAAATTATTTTATACTAGGTACCTACTAGCTTTTTTTCATAAATAAAACTAAGTACCTACTTGGTACTTTTATTAGATTTTTACCAAAATTACGACGTAATTCAAGGAAATAAGACATTGGACTTGGACAACACTTACAATTATCTAATTTCTTTTCAGTTGCAAGTAAACTTTGATATTAGGCGTACGTAGTAATCTGTGTTAATCGATCATGGCGTATTTAAGTAATAGTGAATATTATGAAATGATACTTTGCGTCGGGGCAGCCGATGGCAGTCTGCGTGAAGCTCGTCTTCTTTATCGAGAAAGATTTGTGGACAATAGACTCGAAGGTGAACGGCGGCGGTTACCATCTGTGGAGTGCTTCCGAAAAATGGTGAACCGTTTACATGACACTGGTTCTTTCCGTGGTTCCCGCTCAGATCACCACCAGAGCAAGAAGAAAGTATTCTCGAGCATTTTCAATCCAATCCCAGAACAAGTACTCGCAGCGCTGGAATTGTTCTGGGAATGAATCATTTGAGAGTATGGCGCGTGCTAAAAGCAGATGGTCAACATCCGTACCACTTCAGGCACACCCAAGAACTGACACCGGCTGATTTAGTACCACGTCTCAACTTTTGCCAGTGGTACCGAGAGGAAGCACAACGATCCCCTAGTTTCGCGAACCGTATTTTTTGGACCGATGAAGCCTCTTTTACTCGTGCTGGTATCAGTAACCAGCATAACGAACATGTATGGACTCATCAGAACCCACACGCATCTGCAGAAAACAACTTTCAGCATCAGTGGCGTGTTAACATTTGGGCGGGAATAATCGGAGATATTTTAATTGGTCCTTTCGTGCTACCGAGTTCGCTAAACGGTGAAACCGAACTTGAAAACTTGCCTGTAACATTGTACACAAATATGATGTACCAGCAAGACGGGGCGCCAGCACATTATGTGAGAGATGTACGGGCGTATTTAGATGAGCGGTTTAACCAGTGGATCGGACATGGTGGTCCCATACCTTGGCCTCCGAGATCACCGGATCTCACACCAATTGACTTTTTTTTGTGGGGCTATGTCAGAAACAAAGTGTGCAGTGCGGTATGTCTCACGCATGAAGATATGGAGTCTAAAATATTTGATGCATTTAGCAGTGTAACTCCAGACATGCTGTGTAATGTAACTGCCAGCATGATGCGACGGACCCAACTGTGCATTGATCAAGGCGGCGAACATTTCGAGCCCTTACTTTAGTACCTACTTTTTAGTTTAGTGTTTATTAGTATCTTAGGTAGGAAGTGTATTTTTTATTAAATTCAATAATGTTTATATAAGTATCGTGATATTAGTGAGTTAGTTATGTTTATTGTGGAACACAGTACCTACCTATCTACCAGGATGACATGCACAATGAAATCGGTAAGTTTTTGTTGTTTAAAGTCCACAACCTATCATTACTACAAAATAGTATTCTGTACCAGGAGCATATGAAATAAGAGTTGTTTACGATTCATCGAAGGGGACTGAACCTTACGACTAAATTTGACCCTAGGTAGTGTTGGGTTTATAAAATATCGATTAAATCAACAAATCAATTAAATTTACATGACACCTTAAAAGTTTTAACTAAACTTGTATTTGCAATTTTGTCCATGCGTATAGTTAACTCAACGCGCATGTGTAACGAGGGTCAAATATGACCACACTAATATGAAACACGTTGTATAAGGCGCCCGGTATGAGAAAAATCCGAGGGGTAAAACCTACTAACAAGTAACGAAAATCATGTCACGTTTTTGGTGCGCACCTCTAGTGCGCAACTTTCTAATTTGTTATGGTTAGATACTCGTACTTAAGGAGTAAACTCCAGTCGTGCGTCGGAGCTGACACACACACTTTTTTTTTATAAAATTCTTAAAAGTTATGTAGTTTCTTTTGTTTATTTCCGTGGACCGAGGCCACTGCATGCAGCCTACGTCTATTGCCGAGCGCCTCTGGAGAGCACTAAGAAGATTTATTAAGGCAGTGAGCTACCACGTGTACTCACTTGATATCTAGGGATTACATCAATTTTAAGATTTTTATAAAAAAACTGGCGGACTCTACAGACTTTGTCCTGCAAAAAAAAGGAACCAAATTGTGAATCTAAACCATTCTCGAATCCCCTTGAACACACACAAAAAATTTCATCAACATCGGTCCAGCTGTTTAGGAGGAGTTCAGTAACATACACACGTACAGTAGAATTATATATATATATATATATATATATATATATATATATATATATATATATATATATATATATATATATATAAAGATGTGTATGTTTTTCAAAGTATAACTTCCAGTTGGTTCAGTTTTTACTGAGTTCAATTTTTTTAAACTTTCACGGTGTATTAAGTCCTTAAAGCAACTTCGTTACTTCTTAACAGTTTTCCCCACGACATTTCTTGTAATTACCTATTAAGTTTACGTAAGAAATGTCATCAATGTCTCTCACTTTTCCACCGCACAAACCAGGAATTGTCTTATTGTGTAACATTTAATTCGCATTAACTCATCGTTGACTTCATGCCCATATTTATACTTCCATTGATTGTTCCGTGGAAATATAAGGTAAAATGGCCCTTACATAATGCGCAAACGATGTTACGTAGGTATTTTATATTGTTTTTATGTTTTCATAAAACTTTTAATCAGGGTTTATGTCAAGAGAGTTGACAACCGGTGTGGTATTTCGGTTAGTGATATTGCTAAAGCTAACTATTGGACTTACAAGCCGTGAGTTCAGGTGTAAGTACCTAAAATAAGGTACAGTTTTCTAGTTTCTATCAATTCTTGCGGGATCATGTTCCCTGGATAAAAAGTAGGCTCAGTTACTCCTTAGAACATCAGCAATCTGCCAGTGATAGTTTAAATCGAGTCATTCTAATATATATTAAGCATATAGGTAGGTAATGTCAATATATTATATACTACAATACGGGTCCATATTGGCGCACCTAAAGTTCTTTACCCAAAATTGTTATTCCTAATGATTTGTAATCCGAATGATCACTCTTCCTAAAATTTAGCAACCTAAGTTTTCATTCATACTATTTGTAGTGCTACCGGCGATGTTCATAACACTCATTTTTCCGAAAATTGTTATTAATAATATCATTAATGTAAATATATTTAAACTCCTACTGTTTTTTATCATAACGCTTTTAGCCCTAAACATAATTAGGACAGATTCGGTTCTGGTCGTTGTGGTCACAGTTCTAACCTAACCTAAACCAAATAAATCTAAACAAAAAAGATATGACTTTGAATAATAGTGTAAAAGATGGTTATATTGAAATAATATGGGAAAACAAATAAAAGTATAATAGATGTTTTTTGCTACTGACATTATGAAGTTGAATGCTTCGAAATTATGAACATTAGAGACAGAGTAGTTAGGAATTGTGATTGTTAGGATGAAAAATGTCAGGAAGAACATTTTCGGATTTCCAATTATCGGAGTTGAAAATTTAGGTGAACTTTGGTGCACCCACTACAATACCTATCTGCCTGTATCGTTTCCATAACTGCGATCAACAGGAATATACCCAGAAGGCTATGTAATTAATGTATGCATAAACTAACTACGTTGTGCTAAATTAAAAGTAAATACGTTCAGCCGTTTCCAATGTACAGGCAAACATAGGAACAGACGGAATTAAAGACCGTGAAGTTAATGCTTCTCGGTTGTAAGTAAAAAGCGAACATTATATTATGTGGGTTATATTTTGTATGGTCTGTGGTTATTATTGGAATGTTACGTGAAATATATTACAGGTAATTCGTGTAGGAAATCCTCCACGCCACTGACAATGCTTCGAAATGCCACGTTCAATAATATATAATTGTCTCACCCAGAAAATAACCGGGTTTTTGGTCCTGAGAAGCATCGATCAACCGTTTAGTAATATTGCTTTAAATAGACAGCGGGCACTCGGACTACATAACCCTAGTGTCTCAATCAACCCTAAACGGATCAAATATGTAAGTAATCGCCTGATTCTTAACATTATAGTCCTTACAACATTAATTAAAACTTTTTTAAAAGAAACGGTTTGTAACCTGTTTGGTAACTTATCTATATAAATTACACTCATTATGCAAAATAACTTTTTCTAAGATATACTAAACTACAAGTTAGTTTAGTAGGCCTTACCTTGTTCTATAATCTATGTATCAGAGTGCTATTCCTCAACATAAACTGTTGAATTTGCATAATATAATAAGGAAGGTAATTTACTAAAAGTATAATAATAAAGGTACATATAACTAATTACAAACTGTGTATTAATTTATTTCGCTGTAAAAATTCACCTTTATTGATGGCCAATATCAATGATTTTAAATACAATGGATTTCGGATCATCGCTCAAAAGTGTCCGAACTAAAAGAGAAACAAAACGCTAAAAGAGAAACAATCGCGCGCCAGTCTTGATTTTGACAACTGAACGACAACACGTTGCACAATGCCGTACTGTATTGTAAAAACGTGTAAAAACTACGAAAAAAAAGCAAATTGAAGACGGTGTATCATATTTTCAGTAAATAAGCTTTTGTTTTATTATTTGCAATTTATTATTTCACTTAAAATACAGTATTTCGTCGATAATAAATTAAAAGACAAAAGTAAATATTGCAATCCAGTCCAATACCGAAGTACCTATCTGTCTCTTTCGAACTCATCCCAAGCTCAGTAAAAAGAAAGAGACCATTTCATTTTCACTGAATAATGTACTAACAAAATGACCATTCAGATTTATTCGGATTACCGATAGCGATAAAACTATTTGGAACAAAGATTATAGTGGAGACGCCTTGGCTCTTTATGATTTTTTTTTCGTTATATGAACCAACATCTATTTCAGTTTTCCTCGGGATCCAGTACACTGTGCACAATGGAAAAATATTATTGCCCTAGCACGGCGAGAAGAATATTTTGATCCAAAAAATAACAATCTTGTTTGATCGGCTCATTTTATGGACATAACAAAAAGAGGTCCGATCTTTATGAAACTTGTACAAGAATCCCTTGATTGAATGGAGGAGATAAGCCCAAAAATGTTTTTAATTTTCACAGGGTATCATTGTTTTGTCATAAATATAATTACACATGTCATTTTATTTCGTGTATGTACTGTTATTTTCTTTTTATTTGGATTCTCGGTAATGTATTCCCACGGGAATCGGGGCCGAGATAACTATATCTCGCGGGCGGAGTCACGGTGATCAGCTAGTAGCCAATAATTTCGTATCCCAAAAATTAACCATAAGATAAAAAAAAATTAATGATGCGCAGTTTTAGCAACTAATTCAGTCACTTGAAACACGGCTATCTTGTAGTAGACGTAGCGACATAGCGTTATGAAAATAGTAATGAAAGCGGAAGAACTTTGACACCCGCAAGAAGTTTGGCATTTATAATATTATAATTAGTTAAATTCATTAATTCCCTTTTTGTTATTCATACACTACAGTTACTTATTATGAAACTGACTCGAAAAAAAAAATCTTTGTCAGTCGTTAATTAGTTTTTCAGCTTATTTCGTCTAACATAAACAAGTAATTACAATTTATAAGATTATGGAATTTATTGTAGTCTTACATTAATTATTACGCCTACGTAGGTACATATCATGGAATCCTTAAAAGACTTTAACAAAATAAACCTACTCCATTGTTTCTATGTTCACGTAGTTCAAGTATACGCTGCATAAGGTGAATTAGTCAGGCGGACAGATAGAAGCTACGTAATGCGATAAATTAGTGCAAACAAAAGTGAACACTATTCCGTTGAATCAAGGTTTAAATTTTAATATGAAATTTGTTTATATCTATGTATGCCTATGTATAATGTATAGGTCGACTCGGGACATTATTTTCTTGCGATTTGTTCTAGATCCTATGTCCGTTGTATTATAAGGTCTTTGACCAATATCTATAGAATGTATAGGTATGTCTATAGTTTGCAAGAGACATAAATACCATAATATTATGATACTTTCGTTACATAATATAAGAGGTAGGTACGTAGCTAGTTACATTGTAGTATTATCTATAGTATTACATTAAGGACATAATATAGGCCAAAAAATCAACAATTATGTCTAATTTACATAACAGGAACTACCGATATGAATAACGAAATATTTCCTGAAGACAACATTCAATTGATGCCAAAAAACATCGTATTGTTATTTAAATAATTATCAAAATTTAATGAACTCAATCTAATTCACGACTGCTTCGGTGGCGTGGTCGGTAGTGCATCGGCTTACGCCTCCGGAGTCTCGGGTTCGATCCCCGGGTCGAATCAAATATTTGTGTGATCCACAAATGTATGTATTTAGAAATATACGAGTATGTTTATCAGTTGTCTAGGTCCCATAGCACAAGCTTATAGCTTAGTTTGGGCTAGATGACGTCGTGTGAGAATGTCCAAAATTTAGTGAAAAATTGAAAAAATAAAAAAAAATTGTAATAACAATTTATACAAATGTGTCTCAAAGATTGCATCACTTGCCCATTTAAAGCAGATATTTAAAAAAAACTGTGTTTAAAAACTGGTAACAGGCTATCGACTATCGAACACCAATGCAAAACAATTATATACAAAATACAAGTTAATTATTAATCATATAATGTTATTTGACAAAAAATATGATCATCATAATTTTAATAGGTTATATTGTTGCATAATATGATATCATCGACTTCATTACAGCAAGCAGATGATACTCGTAAATACGTGGAAGTAGTTGTGCAGGATACCTAACCTCACTTATTTATATAGAGAGTTTCATTAGACTAACCCCTCCCGCCCCCCCCCCCCCCCCCCTCTCTCCACCATTTCTTTTTATATTTGAAAAAAATATTTATTTGTAAAGGTCACTAAATGCTTCTATATTTACATGTACTGCCAGATTCGCAAAGCAATAAGTAGAACCGAGAGAAAGAACCAGGCAATAAAACTCTCGGTCACTCTTTTTAATAATTGACAAATTTACACATTTTCTTAAAATTAAATGTGGACGAATGTACATTGGTCCCGTGTCAAAATCAATAAGCGTGTACAATGCAACAAAAAATATATTTAGTCACCAAGTACAGTGGTATCTAGCCCGGAACACACATACAGACAGACAGACGAAAGGAAAATAAGCTAGTCTCGAGTCGTAGACGCTTCGCTCGCTCGCTCATATCAATTATTTGTTAGGTGCTGATTTGGTCATCATCCAAAGCTGAACTGGTCATTCCATATCTCGACAGGTTGTTGCGAGACATATTTTGGCCAAGGTAATCGACATAACTCTACGAAGTACCTACCTACTTCATTCATTACTGCGAATCGGAATGTTTTCGATATAAGTACATTCATAGATTTACACCTTTTTGGAAGATAATTAAGGTAATTAAGAATACAGACATACCTTATACAAGATATGCGTGACAAACATAACCTTACCTTGACAGGTGCTTAAATAGGGCAGTAACCTCTCTCTAATCCCAATTCAACGGTCATAAAAATTGATGGCATTAAATTCAATTTCTCTTGATCTGGAGAATAAAAAGTTTGTTCTCTATAGTATAGCCATCGGCTGCTTTGATAATAGATGGTCTGAGATTTGATCCGCGGCGTGGGAATTCACACTTTTACTATTAATGCGACGCTCTTTCATGTTGCAATATATTTTTTTAATGAAATTAATCCTAAAATATGTTTATCGAAATTAATATTCTCTCATAACTATTTACTATAGTCGTGGGGCGGATTGGAACCAGCAACAGTTCCCTTTGCAGGAAGAATGCTCATTGCAACTGAGAATATTGGGACGGTGACGTTTCATTGATTAGATAAAAGAGTGAGTAGACTTAATAATTGTTTAGAAAAATTATGTAATTAATAATACACTCTAGTTGATTCTAAATTGGGTCTAACTCCAGTGCCCAAACATTTCCAATTTGAACATGGTATACTCATCTACTATAAGATGACAGAGGTCCAACTTTGTGGGACAAACAAAGTAACTGAAAAAATTAAGTAATGCGTAAGAGGTCCAACTTTGTGGGACAAACAAAGTAACTGAAAAAATTAAGTAATGCGTACATCTCAAAATAATTTCAAGATACCCTTCGCCTTAACACAAAATAACTATCGGGTTTGATACAATTCGGTGATCAACGCACATAAGAGTTGCGCTGGCGCATGTAATTGTCGGTATTACGTACGTCGTACATTATCGAGCGCTGACCAGACACATTCCTAAACTGAAGATCGCCAGAAATTATTGCGACATCTCTTCAAGTGATTACTCGTAGTGTGAGAATGCCAGTGTGCCAGTAATGTAGGTAGATACCTACATTATAAACACTTCAATAAAAAAATATTATTTTTTATTATAGAACATCTATTGTAATGAGAGTCAAGAGTGCCCTAGAGTGGGTATGAAGTACTCATGAAAGTGGGAGCGAAAGTTATATAAACAAAAAATGTAGCAAATAGAGGGCTTTATGGATACAAACAATCCTGGTAGCCCACGCTACCGTAGCAGCCAATTATAAAACACGTATCGTAAAAAATATTATACTTAGTTTATAGGTAGGTTCTTAGAATCAATAAAAATCTATACCAAACTGGTAGAGTTACTTCATATGGTATAGTATAGGTACACTTATAATTGGTACACTTATTGGTACACTTATAATTGGTACACTTATTGGTACACTTATAATTGGTACACTTATTGGTACACTTATAACTGGTACACTTATAATAGGTACACTTATAATTGTACATTGTAGGTACACATCAAAAAATCCAAGGTTAGATACATGCTTGAAAATTTATGTAAAAGGGGCGACCTTTTCATTAATTCATTTAGACCCATGGGATTTTACGTAATAGAGTAACAGTTGCATTCTTTTATAGACATAGACCTATACATTTTGTTATTGGTGTAAAATATTTACATACTTCGCGTTTATAATACTCGTATCAGTGGAATATTAGTAATAATAAGTATAATAAGCCTTATTCAGTAGAATCGATTTATCATACGACTTGTGTCACATGTCATGCGCATGAGTGGGCGGCGAATACACCTTGATGTATGAAGATGCTGCTATTATGGTAATAATCTTGACTTGCCCCCGACTAGTTCCGACTAAGTATATATGCAGATTCACTGACTTGTTCGTTTCAGAGATGGAATGTAGAAGATAAATATTCACATACTTCGCAAATGAGTCTAATTGAATGTTTAGTGTGTAAATATTATAAATATTTCAAAATTAATTAACTTAAAATTCAAATTCAATTGCTATTACCGAGGTACCTACATTACACACTAACATTGGCTATGTCCGCTTTCTACCCAAAGTTTTCAACCCAAAAGCTAAAAGAATAATAATAATTCCGTTTTAAACCCACAGCAAACATTGATTCCGTTTTCTACCCACAAGGATTGTAGCTACTTATTCAAAATTTAGGTGTGATTAGGACGTAACTGTTAAAATGTTTTATTTTAATACTTTAAATTTTCAATTACGTTATTACAGACAAGTAGAGAAATAGTCAATTGACTATATGTAAACTCACAAGCGGTATAACATTATGTAAATAACAATACTTAAAATAGAGATCTTTTTACTTGGTACCTCAGGTAGTAGCGTTTTTGGTCCCACGTATTAGGATAAACATCTTTAATTTAATTACCTACTAATACCAAAATTATTATCTATATAACTTTCCTCAGTCCACTCTCTTCTTGAATCCTACTTTAGGTATATCACTTTGTAATGTTCATTCCATCCTAACGTATTTGTGGCGATAAGACCGCGTGTTGTTAATTATATTTTTAACACATGGTGTGACACCGTTTGTTTCTTTTTTCTCTTTATAAATTCCACAAGCTCTACAACCCGAAATAACAGTATCTAGTAATATCCTCCAAGAATCAAGAATCACAGAATCAATTTCATTTATTCAGTGTAGGCACATAAAGAGCACATATGAATGTCATAATTTCACAATTTTATGTCAAGCACTATTATAAAAATACTAAATTAAGTACATAAATAACCATTTGAAAATAATTCTTTCGCTGGTTCGGTAAGTTGGTTCTCCTGAGAAGATACCAGCAAGAAACTCAGGTAGATTATCCATTTTCTTTATTAATAATGTTTTGTTTACATTGTGTTACAATTTGTATTGTACGAGTGGCTAATAACAGCAGATTAGGGTGACCATGCATTTTTATCATTAAGATATTCGTCTACATTATCTAGCATTTCTTCATCAAACCTGGCTAATCAATTTCCACTCAAGTCCAGATTTATATAACTAGTGGTCGCCCTATGGTCGAACATTAAAAACATGGATTTGCCCCCATTCCCCCACCTTCATCAAAAAAAAAGAAACAATATTTCGCCAAAAATATTGTTTCTAGTAAAGGAATACTTGTGCCAAATTTCGTGGAGATCGGATAATGAATGAGGCCCCTAGGCCGGAAAAACATTAAAAGTATTTACCCCATTTTCCCCCCAATTCAAAAAAAATCACGATAAAAACATTGTATTAAATCAAGGAACACTTGTGCCAAGTTTTGTGAAGATCGGATAAAAACTGTGGCTGCTAGCCCGGAACAGACAGACATACAGACAGGCAGACGGACAAAAGCAAAATTGTCCAATCTCGAAATGTAGACGCTTCGCTCGCTCGGCTGAGCTCGATGCTGATTCCAACTATATATACCAATTATATATACCAATTATATATACCAATTATATTCACGCAATGGTCTCTGAAAGTTCACCAGAGAGTAGCAGAGATCATTAAACAAAATCAAGTACCTACCTTTTTTTAATAATTACTCAGGGTGGTATTAAATAGACATTCTACTACATTATTGTCACTGTGCGGTTAACTTACAATGAGAATAGAACAAAAAGCTCAGGCAATTATTTCAAAATGTCACATTATTTGTGCTAACAAACGGACAGACAGAGGCTATTTGTATACGTTATTAAGGCGTCGTTCGCCGCGTCGTTTCGTGGGAACTTAATAAGAGTATGAAAATTTATTTTTAATCTGTGCTTGGATGTCTGGAATTGTCAACATTGTCGGTAACAATGTTCAAATGTCAGATTGGTAGATTTCGTTAATTAAAAGTTAAAATCAGATTAGGGTAGATGGTCTGCCTGCGGCAATTGGCGAGGTTAATCGGGATCTGGAGAACATTAAGGATTGGTCTGAAAGGTTTGGGTTGTCCGATGCATTCCAGGCAAGTGTCAGGCCATCATTATCGGATCATCGCGTAGGGTCAATCAGGAACTTATTCTCACGCTCCCGCCCATTTATTACAATGGTATTGTTATACCTATCAGTAGTGACGTGAAGGACTTAGGCTTGCGGATCGACTCAACCCTAAGTTGGAGTGCGCAGGTAGCTTATGTCGGCCAGATGGTTACAGGGATGTTAAGGTCACTGTATCCTCTGAGAACGCTTTTACAGACTAAGACCAAGATAACGCTTGTGCACACTTTAGTACTTCCTGTCATTGATTATGGTGATGTGTGTTACTTCGACCTGAATGCAGATCTCCTCAATAAATTTGACCGTCTTCTAAACAATTGCATTCGATTCGTTCATAATCTTCGCAAGTTCGATCATGTTTCTGGCTTCCGTTCCGAACTGCAGTGGTTACCCATACGTCAGCGGCGTAGCTGTCGTGCACTGATAATACTTTACACCATTTTACATTCTCCTACTATCCCTTCTTACTTGTCTTCCAACGTCCAGTATCTAAGCTCCAACCACAATCGCAACTTGCGCTCTGCTGACAATCAGCTTCTTTTGTGCCCTAGTCACACATCTAGTCTGGTCCAATCTTCGTTCTATGTTCAATCTGTCCTTCTTTGGAAAGCCCTTCCTCTCGATATCAGAATGTCCACTAACCGTTATATTTTTAAAAGAAAAGTTCGTCAGCACTATCTTAACCTACTGACAGAGTCGTCTCAGTAACTTCCAAGTAAGTGGTCGTTATTATCTGTGTGTGTATGTTTACTGTTCAGTAGGTAAATAATTTTATGTATGCATATGTATGTGGGTATTCTTATAGTTATGTGTATCTATTTTATATTATTATTAATGTTATGTGTAGTTTATTTGGGTATATATTTATGTAAGTAAGTTTTTTAGTTTCTATAGTCAAGTGTACCGTATATGCACCTACTCAGTCGATTCTCTGCATCACCCTAAGGTTGGCTGGTAGAGAATTTTGCATTAAGCATTAAGTCCGCCTTTGTACATATTCTTGTGCATAAAGATTAAATAAATAAATAAAAGGCAGCGAGCGTACACAAAAGTCGTAATCCATCTAAAGAACTGTATATCACGTTTATTTTGGGTTTTTAGTTCCAAAATGTAACTTACACTAAATAGGAACCACTAAATAGGAAACACTTACATCCAAAATGTAACTTACACTAAATAGGAACCACTAAATAGGAAACACTTACATCCAAAATGTAACTTACACTAAATAGGAACCACTAAATAGGAAACACTTACATCCAAAATGTAACTTACACCAAATAGGAACCACTAAATAGGAAACACTTACATCCAAAATGTAACTTACACTAAATAGGAACCACTAAATAGGAAACACTTACATCCAAAATGTAACTTACACCAAATAGGAACAAAATGTAAAAAAAAATACTACTAATAAAGGATTTTATACCAAAAGAAAACAAAAGTAGATATAATAAGAACATGACAAAAAGAGTTGCTATATCGCTTAAATCCGAAGGAACATTAACAAGGTTCCGGCTCCAGTGGAGGCAGGAACATTAGTACTATACTAAGTACTTATGTACAAAAAGAAATCATCGCCAACAAAGGATAAAGTATACTTTTTATAATATACAAAGAAGTACCACAGACTGTATAGTCTTAATCTTATTAGAAGTATCATGGTGAAGAAGTATCATAATAAAACCTACGATACATTCATAAAAATATCAATGATATATAATAATATTATTATCTATTGAGCTTTGGTGAGTGCCCACACACTAACAATAAAGATTATTGAAGCATAATCGATTATTAAAACGAACCCTGATATCTCAATATATAAGCTGGAAATTGATTACTCATCCCAGCCTACATATTGCGATAATCACATGTGAAAAATATTAAAAAAACCTTTTGAAAATGCACTTTATATCGTATGAATAAAGCTGGAAATAATATTGTCAATTTAATTAACACTTCGATGACTATGCGAGAATGTATTGATTAAAAATACCACACGCAATAGGGATCGAGGAGATATCAAAAATACCTTGGCCTACAACATCGATAGACTTGTATGAAATGCGGAGCTAATATTATGGTGGTTAAGTCAGGGCTGCTGATTATGCTTTGGAATCGAGATGATGGACATGTGAGAGAAAATTAACACGTTACTGTCATATTATTAGTCATCCTATTCTTTTCTATTGTCGGTTTATAGCGAGAATGCCAGCTTGAAAATAATATTGTATACATGTATCTACTTTTACTCGTAGTTATTGTTCAATGAAAAGAAGTTTTATTGTTCACATGTTCTCAAATGTCACCGTCAATCAAACACTACTGTATTTAATCAAGCATCTATTCAAAGAAATAAACACGATTCGTCAAATATACTATAGCAAATCAGCAAAATTCCCAAGGCTATTTCGGTACCCATTCAAAAACTTTGGTCATTAAGCTTCCAGGATCCTATTTTGTTAAAATTAAATTAGGGCATAACTTCCAAGAGTCAACAATATTTTGCTAAAACTTTCTGGAAAATATCAGTTCCCACATCTGCCTGCATACACGTTCTGTCACATATAATACATACAGATTGTGCAGCGGCAAGTAACGCAATACTATCAGCAAGATCGCTTCCTCCTCACAGTTCAGTCGCTCCTCCATGCCCTATTCTGTTACCTTCCTGATTTTGCAGATGAGAGCTCCAAGATACAAAACTTTAGTGTTTTTGAATATGCACGTGCTAGTTATAAGTAGAGAGAGCTGATAACAGAATCAGTGATATGTCTTGAGAAGAAGGCGATTGGTTATCAATACGATGTCGTAACTTGGAGTTCAGACAATACGCTGCCACGATAACTTATAGCCCTTGCAAGACCCATTTCAAAATTCCATCTCGTTAATTAATTTAACTAACTTTATATTATCTACATCACACATAGGTAGGTACGTGATACCTTGTCTACCCAACTGACCACAGCGGCGCACGCGTTGCGGTCGTCGGTGTGGTCCGCGTATACAAGTGAACCTATTGCGCGGCAGCCGCCAGGCGTAGATGAAACAATGGCCACAATCTAACATCTCCCATATTGTCTGCCAAACGTTCTAATAGCGGGGACGAGAGGATACTCGTAAGAGGTACGAATAGTCGATGTGGCCATGGCATTAAAGTAGATTATGATATGAGAATATATATATAATAAATGATATATACAAACGCGTAGCGAGAAAACTAATGGACCTATTTGCTTCAGGTTTGTTTTAAATTAACTGTGACACCCATGGCATGTTCTAAAAAATACAAAACTTACAAAAAATGAATGAAAAAAAAGTGAAAAAAATGATACGGGATTTTTCACTAGTTCTAAATATAGATATTACTATAAGATTAATGAAAAGAAACTGAATATTATTTACTCATACTCATAGCTTTACAAAGACAAAGTTATCACTGACCTCATGGTCAGTGATAACTTTGTCTTTGTTATATTTATTAATAGAAAATTTTATCTGGAACAATGCACCTGTTTAAATAAATTCGTGGGTGGTACCTGATCTCAAATAACATCTCTGCCCCTCCATCCATCGACTTGTACCATTTCGCCGGCGGCATCACTTCATTGTTTGTATCTCCATAACCTATTGTTCAACCACCCACTGGTACTTTTCCTCACTTCGAGGTAAGTACTTCGGTCATCTTCGCCAACGTTCGGATCTCACTAATGGCTTATTCAATGGGTGAAACATTATGCAATTGTATTTCTATTCAAGGGTAAGTTATTGTATCTCTTGTTTTTGATATTGCATTAGAATGGAATGTATGGTAAATGTTAGATCAATTAGCGGGTTCAATGCCAAGTCTTAGTTTAGATCTATGGTAATTTATCTCAGCGGGAGAGTAGTTATATTACAATACGATATGTGAAACACTTAAAGCAAGTCTATTATCTAACTTTCAGAGAATTTCTAAGGATGTTGTGCTGTACCACTGTTAATCCATAAGGAACTTTAAACCTGGAAAAGTGATTATCATATCTGCCAAATAATTACACCCTATCAGATAACCCAATGTGTATACATAGTCTTTGTGTGTATGTACTAGTGCAGGATTAACGGTCTTTCGACACAGCGACCATTTAGTATTGGGAAGTTTACTTTAACAACGTTCAGTTGCTTGGAAAATTACCCACTTCAATATAAGTCTGCGTATGAACAACCCCATTGGTTTGTATGAGATGGGACATCAGTACCAATCCCAGATAAATTGATATTAAAGGTCATTGACACCGAGGAACAAACGTGTCAATCAAACTGTCACTGCGGGGTGGAAGGGCTAACAACTTTTTATATCAATCTATTTGGGATTAGATAGTTTAGTATTCCTTTATCATTCTGTAGCACCTACACCTGTTAACAGACAGACAAGACTCTGTGGAAATACCCAAAGTGCCTGAACACGGGAAGCTTGCCGCGTATTATGTAGGTTAATGTTAATGTTAAATTAATGGCGAAATGTGGGTGTATTGAACGTCTCTGTCTTCACCTTTGTGGATAAACGCGTGTTTTATATGTATGTGTGTTATTTATGCTCAAAACAAGGCACGTGCAATGCTCACTCCATTCATTACATCGTTAGAGGCATTTCTTTACGACTAAAGCAATTTAAAATCTGTGTTGCGTGAACCATTGTTTTCTCACAGACACGATTTTTAATAGTAAACGGACAATTAAAAGGTAATTACTCTAGAATTTAGAGACATGTACTGAACAGTGGACATAGTATAGGTAAGCTCTGTCGCAACTCGCGCGCCCATTACCACAGATTATCCACAGTTACTGGTATTGCCAGTAAAGGTACGTTACACAACCTTTAGGAATTACAAATAAGATATTTCATGGTTTTATTTTGACCGCGTGTTACTGCTTGGAGTGTTCATTGCAATATTACTTATTATGACATCGCTTTGACAATGTGTTTGGGTGTTTCATTTCACTGCCTGATAAACAATTTCTTTTAAGACTTCGCTGTCCGTCCTTCCATCCGTCTAGTACTAGTATTGTATTGGTCACCGTAGCTCAGTGGTCAGAGCATTCCCCTGTAAGCCATAGGTTCGAGTCCTGCCGATGACAACAGTTTTTGTGATCTGTTTATTATAATTTCTATCTTAATATATCTTTTTTAAATCAAAATTAAATAAACAAATAAACTCTTCCGCTTTACAATAGTGTATACGCTACTAGAAGACACATCATAGTTCATATTATTATTCTAGCATCTAAAGTTACGCCAACAAAGTAATTTAACTATAATTATGTAAGTTTAATTTTACCATCAAAATACAGAGCTAGAGTGCGAGTATTGAGTTCCCACAGTTAGTGCAGTTGTACTTTTTAGTGCTATCGCTACTTACGATCGGTACCGCTTGTTGACAGATTAGAATGGCCGCGAATATCTGTAACGTAACGTGTGGTACAAGTGAAAAGATTTTTTTTTAGAAAAGCTATTAATTTCGTCCTTGAAGAAGTGCCTAGGTACTTTTTCTACGCACTTATTTTAAACTGCAAATGCTATGTCATCATTATATAGTATACTCGTACAACAAAATCGCTTCCGTTCACTATGTACCTATGCTTAAAACTAGGATTTTGATTTTATAAAAGGACTAGCTGTCCCGGAAAATTTCGTACCGTCCTATTAAACCTTCCCTGAAGCGAACCTCTACGAATATTTCAAGAAGCCCAAAATCAGCCAAATCGATCCTGACGTTCCCGAGTTTTAGCGAGACAAACGAACGGCGATTCATTTTTATTTATATAGATAGAGTGGTGAAAGCCGCGGGCGTCAGCTAGTAATTTATAAAAAGGTTCAAACGAAAGTATTGGTTGTCTTTGGGCATATATTTGTAAGTCGGTAGTATTGTAAATGATCTGTAACTGATATAATTATATTATATCCCCCCCTCACCCGGTCAGTTTTTACTGTGGTTCAGATATTCTTATACATAATGGTCGTCAAAACGATAAACTTAAAAATTCGTTTGAAGTTGCAGATATTATGATATGAACTAATAGAAGTAGGTATATATATAGGTACCTATTATAACTAGGTATGTAATGCATGCTACTAATTGCAAATGTTGAGAGCAAATTTTCTTAAATTTTTTTTATTCTCTATTTTCATGATTTCAGAGATATGCACTCCCGGGTATGATGTCGACCAGCATGCCAAATTTGGTTAAAATCGGTCGAGCCGTTTCGGAGGAGTTGGCACACAAACGATTTACACTTGTCATCTAAAATTGAGCTTCGCTTTACTCCGCTCAATTATTATGTATAAGACTTTGAAGAACATAATAGGGATATCTTTCAAATGGTTTCACATTACAAATATTGTAATGCACCCTTTCAGCTATTATCTATAAGTGTTTTTGTTAGCAATGAGTTTACGTTAGTAGTTTTGTGACCGGAGATCGAACTTACGTCGTCGTAACGCAAATCCAACCCCTTAGCTACTAGGCTAGACACTTCAACCCTCAAATAATGATTATAATATAATTATGTATTAGCTATTTGTTAAAGGAAACTACTTCGGTACCACACTGAGTGATATTAAAATTACTTTAATAAAAGTCGCTTCCGTCTATGTTTTGGACCGTATTTTACAAAATCGTTCAGTCTGCCGCACGCGCACGGCATAATCTCAGCCATCGATCCTTGTTAATTGATCACCTGTAGTTGTCCGGTATCCGTCCGGAGTCGAGGCGGGACGGGACGGACGCGGGCGGTCGGACGTCGGACGCAGGCCGGTGGCACGCCGACCACAACGCCATCTGGCTGGCCGCGTGCCGCGATATATCGTTCCACTCACTTTTATATTAGCCGCATGTTTATCTCAATTGGATGGTTCATTTTATTTTCTGCTCATTCAATGAACAATATATAATAACTTACTGGAATTGAATTGAATTTATTTTTGGAGGTAAATGTTCTGAAGAATAGATTACAAAATTACGATACCTATTTATAAATGCAATTCTTAAGTGTACTCTTTCTTCGCCGCCCAGACGACGCGGCAGCCCGAGAGGCGGAGCTTTTTCAGGCATACAGGGAGGCTAAAGGTAATCTCCAGGAGACGATAAAGCGGGCCAAGACGGCGGCCCGCGAGGAGCTCCTGGAGACCCTGCAGCAGAACCCATGGGGGCGCCCGTACCTACAGGTCAGGGAGAAACTCCGACCTAGGGCGCCCCCACTGACCCAGAGTCTCCAGCCGCAGCAGCTGGAGCGGGTCATGGGCTCCCTGTTTCCGACGAGCGCGGAGGAGCACGTCTCTCCGCGCATGGCTCCGTCTCTGCCCGACGCGGATAGCACCAGCGAAGACGACGTACCCGAAGTCAGGGTGGGGGAGCTAGGTGCGGCAGTACTCCGGCTTAAACGCCGGAAAATCACTGCCCCCGGACCCGACGGCATTCCTGGCCGTGCATGGGTCCTGGCCCTCGAAGAACTCGGGCCTCGACTGATGGGGCTCTTTAGCGCATGCCTCGAAAGGGGCCAGTTTCCCAAGGTGTGGAGGACGGGGAAACTGGTCCTGATCCGTAAGGCGGGGCGGCCGGTGGACTCACCGTCCGGATACCGGCCGATCGTGTTGCTCGACGAGGTGTGTAAGCTCTTTGAGCGAATTATCGCGGAACGCCTCGTCGAGCATCTCACGAGTGTGGGGCCAGACCTGGCGGATAACCAGTTCGGTTTCCGTCGGGGACGCTCCACCGTGAGCGCGATCATGCGCGTGAAGAGCCTGACGGAGGAAGCAGTCTCGCAGGGCAAGGTGGTGGTGGCGGTGTCTCTTGACATCGCCAACGCGTTCAACACCTTGCCATGGAGCTGCGTTAGGGAGGCGCTCGTGTATCACGAAACGCCTCTCTACCTCCGTCGTATTGTCGGGGCCTATCTCTCGGAGAGGGCCATAGCTTTCCCCAGCTGGCTCGGGCCAGCTCGGCGAGATGTGTCGTGCGGTGTTCCGCAGGGGTCGGTCCTGGGGCCGCTTCTGTGGAACATCGGCTACGACTGGGTGCTGCGGGGTGCGTTGCCTAGGGGTGTCGGCGTAACGTGCTACGCCGACGATACCCTCGTCACGGCGCGGGGTGCAACGTACCAGGAGGCAGCACTCAAGGTCACGACGGGTGTTGCTCGAGTCGTGGGTCGGATACGGCAGCTGGGACTGGAGGTGGCCTTGCACAAGTCCGAGGTTCTGTGTTTTCACAGACCTCGGAACGGTCCACCCGAAGGTTCCAGCATAAATGTGGGAGGCGTTAGCATCGGCATCAAGCCCTCGATGAAGTACCTAGGGATCGTACTTGATAGCCGATGGAACTTCGGACCACATTTCCGAAGTTTGGTCCCCAAGGTGACGCAGGCATCGGTCGCGCTTTCGCGACTGATGCCCAACCTAAAGGGACCCAACGCCTCCTGCAGGAGACTGTACCTGGGGATCGTGCGGAGTATGGCCCTATACGGGGCTCCCGTATGGGCGGATAGGTTGGCGGTCAAGGGGAACGTGACTCTGTTAAACAGACCACTTAGAACCTTGGCCGTCAGAACCGTACGGGGGTACCGCACGATCTCCGGAGAGGCTGCATGTCTCCTAGCCGGGACCCCTCCATGGGACCTGGAAGCGAGAGCCCTTGCGTCATTGTTCCAATGGCGCAAGGAGGCGCTGGAGCGGGACCACAGGCCTGCGTCTCGAGAAATCGAGGACCAGCGGTCCCAACTCCGCCAGGATCTCATGGAGTCATGGAGGGTGCGACTTGAGCAACCCAAGGGGGGTGCCATCTTCATCGCGGCGGTGAGACCGATCATGGACGATTGGCTGCAGAGGCAGCATGGTGACCTCACGTACCGTGCGACGCAGATGGTTGCCGGGCATGGATGCTTCGGTAGCTATCTGTTTCGCATGCATCGTGAGGTCACACCCCGGTGTCAACACTGCGAGGTTTCCGACGACGACACCGCACTCCACACGTTGGTGGAGTGCTCAGCGTGGGCGAGTCAGCGCCGGGACCTCGTAGTGGGTCTGGGCGTGGATACCCTCTCGCTGGGGACCATGCTTCAAGCCATGGTATCCAGCGGGAGTAGGTGGAACGCGGCCGTGTCCTTCTGCGAGCAAGTCATGCTCGCGAAGGAGGCGGCCGGGAGGGAGAGGGAGCGTACCCTCCCCGCCGAGTTCCGTAGTCGGCGGCCAGGCCGCCCCAGACTACGCGACTACGCCCAAGACTATCGTCCTCCATGATCGGGGCCTGAGGACGGCGGGATCGCCACCCACCGTCCTTACAGAAGCAGGCTAGAAGGGTTGCGTGCTGCGGGGCCTTTGCCCCATAGCACGCAACCAGATTCACTCACTGACGCGGGATAAAACCCGACCCCAATGACGCGGGATTCTCGTCCCGACCAAACACCCGCAGAGACCACAGGGGTGGTCAAAGTCCGCCGGGCGCCACTGGACATACCCTCTGCTAGTAACCAGGGACGCCCGGCAACGGACGTTAGAGCGGCCGCGGCCTTGGGCCGCGGAATTAAAAAAAAAAAAAAAAAAAGTGTACTCTTTCTTGGACAGTTGAATGCATTGAGAAAACTATAAATTCAAGTCACACATTTTCCAACAATTACCATAATGCTGTGCCCATATCGTTCCAGATAATCGTAACAAGCGGAGTAACAATGGTTTGTATTGCGCTCACTCCGTGGGACACCCCACAGCCCGCCAGCCACAAGGTATCTGGGTCAGCATTAGAAGATTATCTTTTTGGAAACTAATTCTCTTGTTTCTAATTAGCTTATTCTTGAAGGAATGTATTCTAAGACCAGCTGAATCTTGGTTGGTCTTAAGTAAGCAATATTGGGGATAAACAAAGCCTAAAATAATATTCGGCTTGATTTACCCTTAGTGGGTAAGCAGAGGTGAATTACACCCTCACATATTTAACAAATAATTTTGTTAACAATTTTTTTTCACCGCCCATTTGACGCCTACTGATGGGCATGGGCCTCCCTCAAAGAGGGGAGAATTCAATCTACATAAACCACGCTGACGAGACGGGTTTTGTCTCGACTTTGTTAGCCTAGGCAGATGAAAATCAATATACTATAATAAAGTTAGTTCTAATCTAAACATACCTTAGCAATGGGTCTGCTGCCGTGCACGTAGCGAAGACAAACTGGTCCGCTTAAGTGCAACTTGATATGAGTATGTATTATACCTGCAACGAATGATATAATATTCTGAGTTACTTAGCCATTTTTAAAGATATTTCAGGTTTATTATAATAGCAGGCAGTCAATAAGGGATTAGAAATTTATTGAAGTTGTATTTAATACGTAAACTCTCAAATTACGCAGAACTTATGCTTAGTCAGTAACATAAATCAGCGACTGCAAAAAAATAAAAGTTCTCGTTAGAATAATAATTATGATAATATTTTTTAAACTTTTGCGTTCTGAATTCATTGTACTAAATTAACGATTTCGTGACTTAAACGCGTAATTTAAGCCTGTGACCACGGCCCGATGTAACTCGGTCGAAACGTCTCAGGCCAAACAAGGTAAATTACGCGTTTAAGTCCCGAAATCGTTAATTTAGTATAATAATTATGATCGCAAATACAATGGTCTCAAGCTTCGAACCCATGAATTTACTAGTGCAAGTTTAAGTAAGGGAAACCAGACACTAACCGCTACGATACGAGTTCTTTATTTAAATAATAAACAACTGATGTAATTTTGCAATATGAATCACAAAAACTATAGTCTTGGGCTGGAGTCGAACCAGCTACTGATCCCTTTCCAGGAGGAACGTTCTACCAACTGAACGGAACGGAAGCGGTTGGAGCGCGCAGGTGTGCAATGACCGAGGTGAAGTGGTGCCGTTTTTAAAGCACTGATCAGTAATCTAGGTATTTTTGATCTAAGCAAACAACTGATTTATTACCTCAGTTAAAATGTACCTATGCAATAATAAAGCACCCAAATATGTAAGAAAGTGGCGAACCACCGCAAAAGATCAAAGATGCGCCCAAAACATAAAAAAGTACCTACCAACGCTCCACACCCTAACTGCATAATGACGTAACGAGCACCTGACCCGCGCGGACGCAGTTTTACGAAACACTTTCGATGTGCGACTGTTTAATTACACACATCACCGGTATCGCGGTAGGTTATGAAACACATACTTCAGATGGGCTGGCGAGAATTTTATGTGACACACCCGTGCTCTTAAATTTATTTTAGCGGTATCGTGTGTAATATCCTTCCTCTTCAAAGGTGTGTTACAAGCTAAGTTTTATGACACCATAAGTATATTTCCCTATTTTGTAACAGAGAGGTCTTTTTTTTTTAATTATTGATCGAAAATATCATTTGTACTGTTTGTTTTGTTAGAATTATGTAGAAATTAATGAGACAATTTTATGAAATTTAGTGATTACAGATATCCTGAATCTACTTTTTATCTCGACAATTTGGTCCCATGAGAACTGAAAAAGGAAATCTTATTGTATGCGGAACCACAGGAATATGGTTATGCTTTTCTATTTCTATCTATACACTCTAACTATGTTTTACCTACGTTATTGAAATAAAACGTTTTATCTAAGTATTTAATGATCCCAAAACCAGACTATTTTTACAAAACTATTGGTATTACGAAACGTATGAGAAGTCGAAAGACTTAGAAAGTACGAAAAACAAACCTCTCAATTAATTAAGAACATTCCATATTTTGCGACAGGGCTGCCACCTATAATTGTACATTTCCATTCCAATCACTGGTAAAGTGCCTTAGGAAACAAGTTATTGCTCATCGCGTAAAGTTATATGTATTATTATCTTTTACGAGTGAATGAGTTTTATGAGTTATGAATTTTACGAGAGTACTAGCAACTTTCATTCATTAACCGTTCTGATTCGAGGAAAACTCAATAAAAACAGACGATAGTACAATTATTAGTGTACAATTAATAGAATTTATTTTAATGTACAAAGACATTTTTTTTCCTTTTTCCTGTTAACCTTAGAATACTGCACTGATGATAATGGTAGGTGTCTAAAATGGAAGAAAACAAGGTTTGGTACTCCGAATAAGCAATATTCGATACATATAGTTTATAGATATACAAGTGTTTAACGTAAAGTAGTAGTCAACTAGATATTGCAGTTAGTCAGTTGTATAGACTTATATGACTTGGTATGATTCAAATAGAAAATGGTCATTAAAAAATAAGTGCGTCATATATAGTAAAACAGGATTGTTGCCTTTCATTTTCAAGTTTTGTGAACCCTATACGGCAATGCTATACGGCTGCAGACGCAATCATCGAAAGTGAAATTCAGATCAACGACCTCGAATATTCATACGTACAAAAGTGATCACAGAACTATTACGACGTTGTTATCGAAGGGTCTGTGTTAATTCGGTCATTTGTTTAGCAACAGAGTGACAGGTGTAATGAACTGCTAATTAGTTCAAAATTAGTTGTCAATTATTATCGTTATCGTTACGTCTAATGTTATAAATATTGTTTACGATCAATGATCTAAGAAACATTTTTACAAACATTTTAATAAAAATTTTGCTGATCAGTTTAAAGTAGATGATGCGATCGTTTAATTTTACGTAACTAGGTAAATAACTAAATAAAATAGGGATACTTATAAATACTTATAATAAATCTGTAAAAGTGAAAATTCTGTACATTGAAAATATCAAAAAAATAAATGGCAGGGGGTGTTACTAGACCGACAACGAACCCAAATATGTGATTAAAAAATTTTTGTCTGTCTCTCTGTTCAGGCATCACGCAAAAACTACCGGTTCGATTACGATGAAACTTGGTATAATTATTCTTTAATATCCTGGGCATCACGCTGGGTAAATTTTATCCCGGAAAAGTATAAATACAATAAAAAACAAACTTAATTTTGCGGTTCGATCCCTAGACCCGAGTACTGTACCAACCGCAAATATTAAGTTTGTCGTAGGTTTTCTTTTTTTTTATATTGGGTTCGTCAAATTGACGCCGTCCGCCTGGTGGTAAGTCGTGACGACGATTAGCTATTGGTGGGCCACTCTCACAGCACACAATACGATAGAGAGTGGCCCTCAACTTGATGTGCCTCTTCACGCTCCGCTTAAAGAACCCAGGGTTATATGTGGGAGGAAACACGTGCACAGGCAGGGCGTTCCAGGCCACTATCGTTCGGCAGAGAAACGAACGGTTAAAACGTTCGGTTCTCGCGAACATGCTATCCGCTGTGTGGGAGTGGCATCTCTGACCGGCACGCGTTGTTCGGGATCTGAAGGAAGAGGGTGGGATCAGATTGAAGAGCTCTTCAGAACAGGTTACGTCACCCGCAGTGGAGTTCACTATTAATGGTTTTTAGAACTTTTGTCTGAATGTTTGAACACGCTAATCTCAGAAATGATTTGATTTTTATACATTTATTTACAATAAGAATTACAATATAGAAAATAAACATAATTATAGACTAAAAATATTTACATTACAAAATATCGTTTAAAAAATCCTCCGCGTCATTGCCGACTGGGAAGGTTGCCAGAATGCTGGCTATGTTGCCACGTTGGATGGCGATACTTATTCTTTGGGCCAGAAAATAGCCAGCCTTCTGGTCCTGAGAAGCATCGATTAGACGTTTAGCAAAGTCTCTATAAAGGCGGCGAGCACTCGGACCCCATGACCCCAGTGTCTCAACCCCAAACGGCTCAAATATGTAATCACCTGCTAGGTTAGCATATTTATGCCGTTTAAAGCCTTCAGCCGATGCAGCAGCAGCGCCGGCACATCCGGATGTGCTTGGAAGGTGTGAAGGTGCTAAGGTGTCAACGCATGTAGCGTCACACACCAAAGGCCTTCCCATCTTCCACGGTAGCAACGACATACCGTCCGGTCTCTTTCCATCGCTTCGTGCTAAACCATTTGGTTCGCGTACGGCCGGAAGACCTGCGGTGGAAAGAGCCCTACGAATTATGTCGTTTAGAATAGCGTGCCGAGGTATACGACCTGCGCTTCTGCTACAAGAAAGGCCATGGTGTCCCAGATTATCGACGGCTACTCCACAGGTGCAATGATGCGGGGATACACAAGGTGTACCCAGCCGAACGCAAGTGGCAATGCGGAAGGTAGTGTCGTCCAACATTGTACCGATGTTGGGCGATGGGAGCGCCTTGATCCATAACCCTAACTTTGATTTTTTGATTTGAACTTGCGGTTTGGTTTTTAATCGCTTTATAAATAAAAAAGTTATGTACAACAGCTAGTATACGTAATATGAATCATCGTAAACAACCTACCAGGTAGTATCCTTTTACCCGTGGTTATAGACACAGGAATAGTAAACAAAAAAACAATTATTTACTTTTTATTCTGAAACTAGCTGTCCCGGCGGTACTGAAGTTCTACCAATATTTTAAGAGCAAACTTAGCCAAATCTGATCAGCCGTTCTCGATTTTTAGCCAGACAAACGAATGACTATTCATTTTATTAATAGAAGAGAACGGTTTACATTTAGCTAAGTACCTAAAGATTTATTACATATAGGTACATACTTATTATTATTTATTATATTGTCTGCAAAGTATCAAGGTGAACCAGTAACATTATAATAATGATTTATTAACAATATTTTGTGGGAATAAAGTCGTGATACGATTATTGCGAACGTCGAGTGGCAATATTGATATCAACTGCAACACCGTGGCAGTACTCACTGCTAATAGATAAATATCTCGCTGCGTAGGCAATTTATTATATTGATAATATTTAAATAACTAGAATAAATACTTCGTATTTCAAGCTAAGTCTAAATTGATCTCTTTAACAGATTGTCAATTGCGAGAAACTTTGAAGATAGTTATCGAAGTGTGATGTTGATTGCAATAGAATAAGAAAAAAAGTTGCATCAACGCCTGACTTTTTCTATATTTAGATCAATATTTGGATTGATTACTATTTATCATGATTCCGATGTATGAGATATAGAGATGATAACCCTTACCTAGCGACTTGTCTACTTACCATTCCTTAAATTCCTAAAACTTCCAATATATTTGTGCTTTAGTGTAAGTATATTTCTGAAGTGTAGATTATAGGTCTTTCGATATGTCTAAATAGTATACATTTGGGGTACCTAATATTTATTATTAGGCAGAAGACTACTATTAACTCCCGTCGCCCGTCGGAAAGAGTTGTTATAAGTTTTAAAAGTTTATTCAGATATATCAGTGAAATCTCAGTTCTGTCCGATACAGTACAGGGACAGTTCAGAATCAGTGCAAAATATTATTTCATACATTTTGTATGAACATAATATCAGTGTCAGTGATGATGACTGACTGACTGAGTCGTATTTGATACTGACATGTGGGGAAACGTTCATAGAAAATTTATGAAAGAATATTTTGCACTGATAAATCACTGATATGTGTAAATCGACCTTAAGGTCGAATCATACATAAATGAAGCCTCAGTGATGCCTCAATTCCGACACAGTACCGGCACAGTTCTACATCAGTGCAAAATGTTTTTTCACACATTTTCTATGGACCTCTGAACCTATCTGATGTCTATTGGACCAATTTTAATGCGGATTTTTTTTCTAAAGCCAATGTGATTGATTGGTAGGACTTAGATAGAAATTTAAAAAATCATCAGCTCACTTCCTAGTTGATGAAGGATCTCACTAAAATATACGGGTTCGATTGATCTAAAATTTGTTATAGGTAAGTACCTACTCTTACCTTGATAGTTTCTTGTATTAGCGTTTTAATTTCTTAATTAATGGTTACCTAATGCTGTTCCCTAGGGACTCCTAGTGTTATATATTACAAGTGGATATTTCTAAGGTGGTCATTATAGCATTCGCAACATTGTAACAATCGGTGGGCCATTCACTATTGTTCAACGAAGCCAAACAATGAGCCTGAACTCCTGATGTACTCTACAAGTACTGCACGAACCTAGGGGTCGAACTTCGTATCTACTTACAGCTTAGATTTATTTTTCCATTTTACATTACTATCTCGGACTTGTTACTTTATGTTACAGATACCTATGGGTCGCGAGGCGTAAACGGAGCTTTGCATTTGTGTGAGTGACCACGAGAAGTAGAGTAAAAACTCTTTTTGTAGCTGTTTGTACAAGACATGTGTGTGTAAAAGAGCCACATACACGTTCACTTACACTGTACTTACACATATGCAAAGCTCCGCTTACACCTTGCGACCTGTACCTAATTTCACAACAAATATGCTCGGATTGAAGAGGTCTTTGGTCCTGGCTGTTAGGATTTAGGTTCTGATCACAGAATAACAATTGATTTTCTAATGTGCCTCGTAGGTACGAAATAAGATAGCAGGCCTGTTGCCGTCGTTTTCGTATATAACGATGACCAGGCCTGCTCCCCTATTTCTTGGGATCAACACAGTAAAAAAGTTTCGGAGCCTACTGCGAAATTACTGGACCGATTTGAAGCATTAATTCAATGCAAACACATAATCAAATCTTTCGTATTTGTAATATTAGACTTCCGCAGTGGGGAATCAACTCAATTTTTTTATCAGTCGTCTAGAATTCTAGATCCCATAGCTTATTAGCTTAACTTGGACGTAGGTATTACAAAGTAAGAGGAATGCCATAAAAACCATATCGCACTCTTTTTCATCAAAATATCACAGAATAAATTGTAACTCTGCGTTCGGCTGTTGCTCACCAGCTGCACCACTAACAGGCTTGGATCGACACCCAGCTATTTATCCTCCTATAATAGTCACTCATGCTTGATATAAGTCTCCACTACTGCCTCTGTTATAGAGATCCGTCACGACACCGAATCCGTCACGGGCCCATCACTACAAATTAATTGATTTTTTGTAGACATGATTTTGTTAACGCTCATGAAACAATTATAAGGAAAAAGTTATCAGAAGTTGTTCTCAAACTGTCACAATGCAAACAGTTACAATTTCTATTGATAAAAGTTTAACTATGAAGTGTTTAAGTGAATTTTTGGAACTAAAAAGAACATTGACCTTTGTAATGAGGATAGTTGTTTTGTAATACTTATTATTTGACTAAAGGCTCACAAGTTTTATTATTGTAACCTTTAGATTTAGAATGATATAGTTAGGTGTTATAAATTCATCTTTCCCCTCCATACTGCCCTTTTTTATATTTAGGTTGACAAATTGACGCCACCCGCCTGATGGTAAGCTGTGGCGACGTCTGGCGATAGTGGGCAACTCTCATAGTACACAGATATACTATAGAGAGTGACCTTCAACTTGACGACCTAGTAATGTGCCTCTTCATGCTTCGCTTAAAGAGCCCAGGGTTATATGTGGGAGGAAACACGTGCGCAGGCAGGGCGTTCCAAACCACCATCGTTCGGCAGAGAAACGAACGTTTAAAACTCTCGGTTCTCGCGAACACGGTTTCCACGGTATGAGAGTGACATCTTTGGCCGGCACGCGTTGTTTGGGATCGGAAGGGAGAGGGTGGGATCAGGTTGAAGAGCTCTTCAGATCACTCACCTTCAATGTCAATTGTAATTGAACTTCCGCAGCTGGGGTGGGTTGCTCGCTATACCATTGAACCTTCCTCTTGAATAGCTCTATCTATTGCTGTAACATATATACACCTCACTTACACATATCTTTCTCACTAATGTAGGCAGAGACCATGAATGTATTTTCACCATAAAGCTACACGGGTCAAACAGTGCAGGTGCTCTATGATTTCCACAATGATCCAATACTTCTCTCGTTTCCTCAACTTTGTTCATTCCATTCCCTCGGCGAGCCTCTTTAAGCAGAGATATTACCGTTGAAGAGTTAAATTTAAATAATTATAAAAGTATTGATAACATAATATTATGTCCCGATAAATATATCACCTCACAGTTACGACAGGCGTAGGCATAGTACACGGGCGCGGGCGTGGTCGCAAACATGTGATAGTTTGATTGCCTTTCACCAGTGATAATAACGTGACACTTGGTCGCATGCTATGCTGTGGTCCAAGTATAAAACGATGTATAAAGTATAAAAATTATTTTCACTCTTACTATATTTTTCAACATTATAGTCAGTGTAATGGTAAGTAAGATCTTAAAAACTTTCAAAATATAATAGCATTAATTTTTTCGCAAGATTAAAAAGGACAAACAAACGTCGACAATTGTTTCGCCTCTAAACGAGGCATTATCAAGACTGTCTCAAAGAGAACAGCTTTTTTTTGCTGTTCTGTGGAGCTTGATCAACTTTATGTATAATTTGGCCTGGAGAGTGATGCTCACTGATCTCAAATATTGGATGGAAGCAGGCGTTACCTGGCGAAAATCCATGACAAAGTAATGGTAAGTAAGATGTTAAAAACTTTCAAAATATAATGGCATTAATTTTTTCGCAAGATTAAAAAGGACAGGCTGTTCTCTTTGAGACAGTCTTTCGTCGTTTGTTTGTCCTTTTTAATCTTGCGAAAAAATTAATGCTATTATATTTTGAAAGTTTTTAACATCTTACTTACCATTACTTTGTCATGGATTTTCGCCAGGTAACGCCTGCTTCCATCCAATATTATAGTCAGTACCTGCTTGAATAATTGCTTCTACTAAGCTAAATGTTAAACTTCCAAGTAAGCCATTGATAGTGTGTTATTACGCGAGGGATTTTACACGAATTAAATATTGTAAGTTATCTTTAATTGGTTACTATCAGCCTGGCCGATCTGTATCAATAGTGTGTTCTGTAATCTGTATCACAGTGTAAAATGTAAGTGTCTGTAAAATGATAACAATAACAAGCTCGTTGCCACGGAAAGGAAATCTGTCTTCAGCTGAAACGCTCTTTAACGGATTGGCAAAATGAGCTTATTGTGGGTTTCGTTTGTAGAAATAAATATGCAATTCATCCATCCATACAGATAAATAAAATTGACTTCAATTTTATTTGTCTGTGTGTAATTTCAAATTACCAGCCTTTTAATCAATGCATACGATATACACGATACAGACATACAAAATGCAATTTTTAAATTTTTTTGTCTGTCTGTTTATTTCCGCTAATCTCTGGAACGGCTGAACTAATTTTAACTGGACTTACACTGGTAGACAGCTGATGTAATAAGGTGTAACATAGGCTACTTTTTATCCGGGAACGTGTTCCCGTGGGAATTGGGAACCATAAAAACTATTTCACGCATAAGAAGCCGCTGGCGTCTGCTAGTTATTTAATATTATTAGTAAGATGAAATCGCTATCGCTTATAACTTTAAACGCCGAGCCTTGTGGACATTGCATAATTCAGGTTTAGAAGACTGTCTACATTCAGTAGTTTCGTATTTCATTCAGACTCAGTCAACACAGCGGGTTCTTATTACAAGTAACTTGGTTACTCGATTGATAAATGAATGTCATTATTAAACACGCGTAACCAGCGTGTAACCCATGTGGTTAAAGACGACGAGTAGTCTACAGATATTATAACGATGACGTACTGCCACGTCTAATAGATAAATTTTATAGCAATTAGTAGGTATGCTAATTAAGGGGGCAATAAAGAGAGTACATAGTTTAAGTAAAGTAAGGGATATAATCTCATTGCTTAAAAAAAATTATACATATACAAACTACACCTAACCCAATATTTATACTGTGACTACGTAGTACTATTCCCTAGCTATCCGGAAAATATTTGTTGATCGATGAATTCCGCCTTTTGTTGTTGATATTATAGATTATTCTCTATTTTTTTTTAAATAGATAGTGTTTTAATTAGGTCGGCATGCCCATAAACTATGACATTGACAGGTACTGATTGTATACCTACTATTAAGAAATTCAGAACTTCATAGGCGTGATTTTACTAACAACTGATCGATCAAGAGATGGTTGTTTTCACTATTAATAGTAGCTCAAAGAATCAAGAATCAAACAATCAATTTCGTTTATTCAGTTTAGGCACATAAAGAGCACATATGAATGTCAAAATGTTACAATTTATTTTTTTTTTTTTTTAAATATATTTATTTTACAAATTTATACTATCAGTTCCAGTGTAAAAGTTGCCAAAAAACCTTTCCAGGTTTGTCCTGACAACAGGCAGAAATTCACCACCGGGCACAATTATTAGAAACTCATATCATAAAATAGGTAAGTACTTATATAAAACAATAACCCTCGGCCTACAGACGACACAGTTAGAAGAACATCAATATTATTTCAAATAGACGGGTAGATGGAAAATTGTCAAGTAAGATTATAAAAATACTAAATAACCATTTGAAAATAATTCTTTCGCTGGTTCGGTAAGTTGGTTCTCCTGAGAAGAGACCAGCAAGAAACTCAGGTAGATTATCCATTTTCTTTTTTAATATTGTTTTGTTTACATTGTTACAATTTATATTGTATTATACGAGTGGCCAACAACAGAAGATTAGGGTGACCATGCATTTTTATCATTAAGATATTCGCTAAATCCGTCTAGTCTGATAGCAGTTACGCGCATATAATATAACCCTCTCTCTGGCGCAACCGGGTAAATACATATTTATCGCCGTACTGACGCCAATGAATGACACTGTCTTTGTTAATTGTAAGCAGCTTTTAATCCTCAATCAAAATGACTTCACTCCCGTGATGGTAAACTTGAGTGTAGTACAAATAGTGAAGGTCATTCTCAGAGGTAAAATAGTGAACCTCTCCTCAACGGCCTCAAGACGGTGTCTTACAAGATTGTAGTATATGAATGTCACAATAGAGACAGCTGAAATAACATCAGCTTCGAGCAAGGTTATAGGCCTAAACCCAAAATAATCCTTCGTCTTCATGAATGATTAATAATTATGAATCACTCTGATTAGACTGTAACGATTAATAAGAATAACACAAATAATATTTTTGAGAGAATGGGTTTTCACATTGCACGATATCGTCCAACGTTCTTGCCTTAAAGTTACTGTTTCTACTTACGATATAATAGACGATATCGTTATGATATCGTGTGTCGTTATCGTGCAATGTGAAAACGCCCAATAGATGCCTTCGCGCAAGATTAACCGGAACAAACAGATGGACAGATAAAAAGAAATAAAAAATTATTTTGTAATGTTAATGCGGTATATAATAATTAGGTATCCTGTCATATGTATTAGTGAAAAGCTGTTTTCTTTTTAGGGTTCCGTAGTAAAAGTCTCGGAACCCTTATAGTTTTGTCCGCCCTCGGCTTTCCTCCCAAACGGTTATTGCTAGAAACATAAAACTTACTGTATTTGTCGTGTCGGACATCGTGTGGGATATCATTAGATAGGTCTTCTAAAAACATTTATTAAGAGGTTGCTACTCGTAAGATGATTTTTTCATTTAAGTATCCGTTTCGTTTATTATTTAGCTTTGAAGAGCAAATTATGCAAAAACAGAGCGTCCCCCCCCCCCCCTCCCTCTAAAATCTAAACGGCTGGCGTGAAGAACCTGAAAAAAATCATGATGGTAATACGAACTTTCAAAGAAACTATAACGGATGGTATATAACACTGTTAGTTCAGGAGTTATACATAGTCTTTTATGGGTACTTACGGAACCCTATCTTATGCGTAGTTTGACACGCACTTGGCAGGATTTTTCTTTATTTGTACCTGCGCAAGTGTATATACCTATGTATAGATGTGTATATATTATGTGCACTTACATGTATGTAGGTTATGAATGAAAGGTTATGAATAACATTACTGTAATAAAAAATACTTAATATTTAAATATCAAACCAAAGTATTAGTGTTAGGGAATAAGTACTGAAACTTCGTCATAAATAAATCACTTTCTCTTACCAACAATAAATTTTAATAGCTCCATAAACGTAAAACTGGTTTCAACGCAATACTTAACACTCAATATATCACTTGAATTTATAATTTAATTATATACCTCCAGGTTTACACCGTAAAGTACTTGACAAATTGTGAATGAAATGAGTGTACGAAACCATCATTCACACGGCGCGGTCGTAATGCGGTTTGCGCCAGTAGATAGAATGATTCTTGAAGAAGAACACATCGCGCTGTAACAAATATGAGCGGAACAGCCGGGGCAGCTATAAAAAATTTGCAGACTCCGGAAAAACTTATGTTGCGTACGCTGCGAAAACAGTTAAAGTTCAAATCTCCACTAAGTAACAAGTAAAACTCTATAATTGTCAATTGACACCTGATTTTCGGACACCATGTTCTAATTGACATTTTACTGACAATTCAGACACTCGTATTATTGGTTGAGGGCGGTTTGGGCTAGTTCGCGCTTGGTCCCGCATGCTCAACTAGGCCCTTTCGTGACTTGGCCCATTCGGATGAAGCTGTTTAATACAGTCCGATAAAAAAACATTAGTAAAATATTTAAAAAACGCGTTACCTATACAGGGTGTTACGAAAGGGTTATATCAACACGAAACCAGCATCATCAGCTGGTCGAACATAACCCGTTACGATATATGGCGACCGCCAAATGAGAAAAAAAAAGTTTATCAAAAAAATTAAAAAGATATTTCAAATCAAAACAAACGTCCCAACGCTACGGCTTGACGTAGCTACAACTAGACAATGAGCGCGTGGTACGTATGTACAATGCCCTTGGCGGTGGCGCGGGCGTCGTCGCGGTGGCGTGGGCGTTCTTAAAGGATTATTTTTGTTTATGTAAATAAAATTTTGACCAACACATAGTTATGTTTCCCCAGATGCTCGTCCGTGGTTCGACAGGTGCGCCACATGCAAGTATAGTAAAATTTCTGTCCCCAGTTTTAGAAAAATCTTACCTGTTTACAGGAAAGGTTAATTTCTTGTGTAACAGTGCTAAATGCGGATTCGACTCGACTGCGTACACAGTATTTTTAGGTATCAAAACTCACGATACAACTCCCTCCTACACAAAGCATCATCTCATAATACTCTTCGTTACTCAGAGCCATTACTACTCAACACAATCACTATCACACACAACTTGACACAACTCACAAATTAACACACTAAACAATTATTTAGCTACCTCACTGCACAAAGCGAAGAATGCAACTGAACTGACCTGTGACCTTGCTAAATGATTTTAAAATTCTAGGAAACTTCGTGACTCGAAGTGCTCGGCTTCGTGTTCGTACGGCGTCGCTTGATGCGAAACAGAGACAAAATGTTCCTACCAGGACTGAGACGGAAGCCTTTTCACAGGCGCGCATTATTTGTACCTATTATTTGTACCTATTTTAATGTCGATGACCGAAGCAGCTGATTTTAGCTAGTGTTGTTTAAACAAGTGTGTATTTTATTCGGTAATAATGTTTTTTTATGAACTTTTTTTTCTTGTCTGGCGGTCGCCACATATCGAAACGGGTTCTGGTCGACCAGCTGATGGTGCTGGTTTCGGGTTGATATAACCCTTACGTAACACCCGGTATTTGTGGACGTGTATCATCGTCCATCATACCACCACTTTGAAAAAAAACAATAATCATGCAAAACGTAGGTATAACTAATAGTTCGGTTAGTAAACACAAATTGATATTCGAATGTCTTCAATTTAATGATGCATGCGATAGCAAAGTAAACAATCATATCAGAAATTGTAACAAGAAAAAAAATACAGTGTTGAATCCCTACAATAGATATTGTCTTCAATGGCCTGACCTCTGACCCGTGCCCAAGGATACCCTGACCCCAAATGGTACAAAAAAGTTTGATAAAAACGTCCAGTGTAACGATTGCTTATAAAAAGTTATCAATTTTACGCCATTACTTACAGCTTGGTGAGACATTTTTTGTTATTGTTGATACGATTCATTGATTTCCACCTTCCGATTGCTTTGTATCCGATATTTTACATCATGTCCCGAGTGCAGAGATTGTAAGAATTTTGGTTTACAGAATGTCCCAAATATTTATTGTATCCGTAAGGGAGACCATAATTTCTTGCTGTCTGTTTGTCCGCAGATCTTGAAAACGCCACATGCGAATTATATAATTCGTTTTGCATATTGTCCTGCTTGATTAGAAGGTGCAAGGGCAACTTTTTATGGTCGGACGTGCACCGGAAGAACCCTTCGGAGACAGGAGTGTGGACGGTAGAAAGCCGTTCTTCAACCTTTTTATTGGTAAACACTTTTAAACAGCTTTTAGCAATGAAATGCTTTTTTTTTAAGTCCGCGTTTGCGCGGCTGCTCTTACGTCCATTGCCGGGAGTCTCTGGTATGCACCAGCAGATATTTCCAGTGGCACCCGGCGGACTTTGGCCACACAGGTGGCCTCTTCGGGGGAGTGTTCAGGATGAGAATCCCGCGTCGGTGAGTGAATCTGGAGGCCCCGCAGCACGCGACCCTTCTAGTCTGCTTCTGTATGGACGGCGGGTGACTATCCCGCCGTCCTCAGGCCCCGATCATGAAGGTTGATAATCTTGGGCGTAGATGCGTCTGCGGCGCCGCTGACTTCGGAACTCAGCGGGGAGGGTAGGCTCCCTCTCCCTCTCAACCGCCTCCTTCGCGATAGCAATAAAATGCTAAAGTATCAAATAACAAAAATATTACAAGACAGGTGAATAAGAATGCTAAATGAATTTAACTTTCGTTATAAATCACGTATTCAGTTACTGCGAAGTGAAAGTGTTTCTAGATGTTTACTGACTCATCTTTTATATTATACACAAGGCATTTACATAATTATTATTATACATTTTTATGTTGTACGCAAATTTTCTATAGCTTAAATACTTTGAGAGAAGTTATTTGTTAATTTCTTAGTTATAGATGTTGTTGGGTCACTGACCTGCATCATAAATAAATATGCTATTACATGATTATTATTATAAAGTCATTTAAGGCCGATACCTCACCGAGACGCCATGGCGACGTGGCCAGCGACGTCGTAACATAGGTAGTGCGGCTGTGGGAATTTAAAGAATTATTAATGTTAATTACGTAAGTACTTAACACAAATTAATAGCTTAGGTAGTTTAAAATGTAAATGTTTAGTATAAAATGCTGATATCCGTGCATTAGGCCGATACCTCACCGAGACGCCATGGCGACGTGGCCAGCGACGTCGCCAACTAGTTCTCATTGAGATATATGACGGCTAACTCACTTGGCGACCGACTGGCCACGTCGCCATGGCGTCTCGGTGAGGTATCGGCCTTAGTCTCATAGTCTCGTAAGCAGAGCTTGTGGTTTGAGAACTAGATGACCAATACAAATACTTGACTTGCTTGTTCTAAATTTGTCGTCATATTTTTTTAAATGTATGTTCAGCTGCAATTAGTCGATGATGCATAAACCGATTTGTGATACCTACATTTTTTTTGATGAAAACGTTAACAAAATCGGTGGAGCTGTTTTTGAAAATTTGTCAAATAAACGTAAATTGAAATTATTATAATGTCTTTAAAGACTTACAAAATTCTGTTACAAACTTTGTTTTTAATTATTATTTTTTTACAGAAAAATCCTAACATATTTGCGAATCTCACAAACCTCGAGCTGAAAAATTTGAAAAATCGGGCTGTGTGGTAACGAAGTTCACTCGATTTTTCAAATTTTTCGCAGCTCGATTTCCGAAGCTTTTGGTGAAGCTTTACTACTTATAAAACTATCCAATCATAAAACAGCATTTCCAAATGACAATCTGACCTCACACTTCTTTACCGCATAGATACTTAGATCAAATAAAGATAAGAACGTATTACGTTATCTGTCGGACAATTACACCATGTGTGGGTGACCGACAACAAGTTGAGGTAACTTTCCCGTGATGGGTGCGCCCGCGCATGTGCTTTCTACGGAGAAGGGTTCTCACGATGGACCGCTGCGAAGTTGCGACGGCTGTCGGCCCGCGAACCTCGCTTCATTTATTACTCAATATTTTGTACCAAATTGACATGTGAATCACATACTAATATTATACTGTTGAAGAGTTTATTGTTTGGTTTCAATAGTCCAATTATCAATGAAGACTAGAGGCTATATAACATCATAATGAGAGCAAAGGAGCGGAGTTGAAAATCATTGTCGAGAGAAATGAGTTTCCGTCAAAAATCGTTTGCCCCACTTGTAAGATATGAATCGTTATTTTGAGGTCTTCAGTTATGGTCTAGGTTAGTAAGTTTTACAGCATTCTCCCGATAGAAAACTAACGCTGGATCAAATTTTGCTAGTTTTGACGATTTATACTATACCTACCTACTTAAAATATTACAAAAACCGGTTTCGTAGTTTTTTTCCACAATTAGACAAACAGATTTAATGTTTGACGTTATGGCTATGCTTATACCTACTAACAATCGATTGAAATCATCGACAATACACTAAAAGCTAAAGATGAAAGGATAACATAAGGATGTCATGTTTAGGAAATCCTAAGCAAACATTCAAAATGTGAACTGTTTGATTTAGGACCTTTGGGCGTAAACCAAACAATTGCTTATTGAATGAAGAAAGGTGACATGATTATCTAACAATATCGATATAAAATATTGATTGACACAATAGGGTTGACACACTTTAGTTAAAGGATATGGTTTATTGACCGAAACTGAACGAAGCCACTGGAATATTGGATAGAAACAGGCGTTACTTGGCGAAAATCCATGACAAAACAATGGTAAGTAAAATGTTTTTAAGAAAAAACCTTTTAAATTTATATAATAGCATTAATTTTTCGCAGAATTAAAAGGACAACAAAACGTCGACAATTGTTTCGCCTCTAAACGAGGTATTATCAAGACTGTCTCAGAGAGAACAGCTTTTTGTTGTCCTTTTAATTCTGCGAAAAATTAATGCTATTATATAAATTTAAAAGGTTTTTTCTTAAAAACATTTTACTTACTATTGAAGCCACTGGAGTATGAGATTTTATTTTTCATCAACATCTCCGAGGAAAGGGGGGGACAGACGGACGAGACTCCGGCAAATATATCCAATCTCACCCCCTTATTACGTGGAACTAAAAAAGTGACTGGCTAAATGGTGGCGTCGGAAAGTTTTAGAAAATCTCAGAAACACCGACCCTAGATTTACTATGGGAGATAGTCGCGTCTCGAGATTTATACTGACTGGACCATCACAACACAGCAGCTTGTTTAGACATAGCTGACTTTAGTCGATCGATTTACTTTGAACATTGACAACGTTGAAAGTTTCAGTAAGGTGATAATCACACACTTTTTAGTTAGTATGCTTATAGTAAAATCGATGATGCCATGCTGTTAGGGTACTACGAATGAGTCTTTCTTAATCATCATCACTCCTCTGCGGGACATGGACTGTTCAATGACGTGCCACCCCTTTCGATCTTGGGTCAATTTCATCCACTCAATGCCTGCTATCTGCTATCTCACGAATTGTTGCCGCAGCAACAAAACTACCCAACAATAAAATCACAACACTAATTACCTACTAACCGTTAACCAGTTTGACTGGCCCCCGCCTCTGAGCGTATGCCACATTACGCATCTGTACTTGACACGAAAAGCATTAAACGCCCTAATTTGTCTGAATATCGCATTCTTATTTTTCTAATGTTCCCAGATTGAACACGAATGTCATCATTATATTCATTAATCACTAATTTTGCAATTGATTGTCATACGAGAGTCTCTTATTATTTATATAATAATAATTATAACATTGCTCATCTTATGACAATCATACTGCATTGTTTATAATTACTAAAGTAGCACTCAATGCAATGCGTGCATGCATGTGATTACTTGCGTTACGATCGAGAGTTAATCAAAAAACTATCGATGAAGACAATTTTGCTCAATAAACTGTTATTAAATCTAATTTTTATTATGTTAAATTGTCGTTTTGTTGATTACTCAATTGCGCAATGAGAGACTAATTGTTTGTAATTTGTTTCGTTTCTGAACGTGCAGCGGGATTTAATGAACATACTTATTGTTAATTGTTCAATGATGACTTCTAATTCAGTAATTTCGATGTTCTTCGAATTCTAAGTTGCAAAATAATTCCGTTCTTTGTATGTATATCAAAATAGGCAAAGTCGCCTGTAAAGTTCATTTTCTTAGTTATATTTAAACTTTTAATAAGTCTGGAAAGTAGATAAAAAAAAATTAAATTGATTTTTAAATTTATCCGACTCTGTCTTTTAAATTTTAGCGTTACATCTAACCTGTACCTTTAATAATTCTGTAAGGCAAAACCAGACAGGCTTTTTGTAATAAATCAGTGGCATAAGTGTAAAAGTGTGCATGCTCTGCTAATAATGTATTACAAACTAAGAAGTTATGAAATAGTAAACTCATGTGTATAAGAATTGTTTACTTCACAAACTTCACAATATGATTAGAAAGTGAAATTATGCTAATCTAACATAATACTTAGGTACTCTCTGTTTTATGTTAAACCGTGAATTTATTTTAACATAATAAATAATATTTCTTGTAATATTCATGAATACAAAGCCTACCTTAAGGTTCTATTAACAAATATTGAAGTAGTTATTGTAAAATCGCCTATAAAATGTAAATATTTATACAAATAAGCACTTTGGAAGGTCACAATCTATGTGGGTCAAGATGAATAAATATGTGCTTAATATTAAATTAATGGCAGAGCATCTTTGGATACACTTGTTTTGTTTGTTATTTATAGTATGTAGGTAGGTACTATTCCATATTCTGTGTCTATATATACAAGACTAGGTGACAGACATGGTTCCCAAGATAATCATCACATACCAACAATGACGCGGAGGATTTTTTAAACGACATTTTGTAGTGTAAATATTTTTTGTACATAATTATGTAAATTGTTATTCTTAACTTACTAATATTATAAACGCGAAAGTTTGTGAGTATGTATGTATGGATGGATGGATGTTTGTTAGGTACTCTTTCACGTAAAAACTACTGAATGGATTTTAATGAAACTTTACAATAATATAGCTTATACATCAGAATAACACATAGGCTACAATTTATAAAAGTATTGTGTGAATTGTTCAAAATATGACGATAAGTGTCAAGTAAGTAGGAAGCGACGATGACAAACCGAGTGCGCGATACTACGGGAACGGGAAAAAATCCAAATTACCATGCGGACGAAGTCGCGGGCGACCACTAGTTGTAAATAAATATGTTTCATCACGTTCATTTCAAAGAAGATAGATAATATTATGATGAAAAAAAAAACTTTGGTACCTACAATTTCTAATACACATTAGAGTTTTTATAACGACGTTTTATAATGGCGTTATGGAGAGGTTTCGTTAAATGGAGAGAAGAAAAATTAGAAAAGAAAAAGTTTATTTCAGACTTTATTTACATAAAAAACGATCTTGTTTGAACGTTTGTTATTTTTTGTCTGAAGTATTTTGCTCACCAGTCATTTCGTTGTATTTTTTTATTATTTTGATAATGAGACATCTTGGTGATAAAAGAAGTGTTTTTCCAATGATTTAGTTGCTTCCAGAGCTTTTTTAATGCTTAGTGGAGGTGGTGGCTCAGACTCATCCATCTCATCTTCTTTTTCTTTCTTCATTCTTTATTGTACATTAAAATATATACATAAGTTGGTAATCATTAAAAACAATATGCACAAAGGCGTGCTTAAGTCAAAAAGATGACTTTTCTGCCAGCAGACCTTAGAGGTTTAGAGGATAAGGATGATTATTGTAGAGAAGCAGTGTGTTTAACAACAAGTAAGAAATAAATATATTATTAATAAAGTAATAGATAACTAAATAAATACATACAATTATACTATCAAGCTAAAATAAGAATAAGACAAATCTAAAAAGTTTAATACATAAGTACTTACAAAATACAATCAAGGAACTATTGGGAGAGGAAATGCTCCTTCACTCGTTTCTTAAAAATTGCCAATGACGGACTCGCACGAATGTCATGTGGCAGCGAGTTCCACAATCTGACAGCCTGGACTGTGAAGGAGTCATCATAGCAGCTAGAGGTATGTAAAGGAGTTCGAAGGAGAAGAGATGAGAAAACACGACATGCTTTGTCTCTAGGCACCAGATACTCAAAGCGCTCACGGAGATAGCCAGGAGAACTAGGAATGTGAAGGATAGTATAGAGAAGAAACAGAATGTGCGCTTGACGACGCTGCCGAATCGGGAGCCACCCCAGTCTATGCCTGAATTCAGAAACGTGGTCGTATTTACGAAGGCCATAGATGAAACGGATTCCCAAATTCTGCAGACGTTCAAGTTTGTTGACAAGCTCCTCCGATGCATCTAAGAAACAGACATCGGCATAGTCCAACAGTGATAGTAGAAGAGAATGCGCAAGAGTCACTTTAGTTTGAAATGGTAAGAGTTTCTGAAGAGATTTGAGAGACTGAAATGAGTAGTTGACCCTCCTACTTACGGCAATGTGTACATCCCAGGAGAGATACGAATCCATGTAAAGACCCAAATTTCTTGCGCTATTAGAATACTTAATAGGTTCTGAATTAAATATAATAGGAGGCAAGGAGTCACCCAATAGCCCAAGCATATATCGGATAATCCAAAGGAGTTTGCCCAACAACAGATTTTTTCCAGGTCCTCATTGATGGCAGTAACAGCATCATTCATGTCATCGACTTTGAAATGACGATACACCTGCAAGTCATCTGCGAAGATATGGTAATTAGAAGTTAAGACCCTTGTGATGACGTTTATAAAAACAGAGAAGAGAAGAGGAGACAGCACACCACCCTGAGGAACACCAGCAATCAGGTCGCACCAACTGGAGTAAGTTTCACCAGCCCGAACTGACTGCGAGCGTCCCCGAAGATAAGATTGAAACCATGCAGTTACAGAGTCGGAGATGTTCAGGGATTTAAGGATTCCCAAGAGGATGTCAAAATCAACCGAATTAAAAGCACTGCTGAAGTCCAATAGTACTAAAATGGTGAGTTGTTTTTGTTCCATAGCCAGCCTTATGTCATCAGTAATTTTAACCAGGGCTGTTACAGTGCTATGGTCACGACGAAAACCAGACTGGAATGGGCTTAGCAGGCTATTAGAGAAGAGATAACAAGACAGTTGACTCTGAACAATACTCTCAAGAACCTTGGACAGGATGGGAAGAATGGAAATGGGTCGGAACTGGGTGATTGCAGTAGGACTAGCTACTTTAGGAAGTGGGATAACGTGGGCTTTTTTCCACGATGATGGGAAACAATTGGATACCAAGGAATAGTTGATGATGTGGGTAAGGACAGGGATAATATGATTTAATATAGGCAGGAGCATTGGGAGTTGAAGCCCATCATCGCCGACGGCCTTAGAGGAAATAGATCGTATGTGCTTCTTAACATCCGACTCTGTAACCGGTTGAAATGAGAAAGAAGTATTTAATGACAAAGGAAGAGATGCTAAATAATTTAACGTTGATATTTTATCGTCCTCAGAGATACTTGTCGGAGACCTCGAAAAATGAACATTCATTTCATCGAGGTCCATGTCAGTAGCAATACCATTGTCCACGCGCTTACCAACACCTACGGTTCTTAGGAATCGCCATACTTCAGACGTGTTAAGACTTTGAATTGATTCGTGGATGTGGTTACGTTTAGCATCTCTACACAAACGATTGCAGCGGTTACGTAGACTCTTGTACCGACCCCAATTTTCCTCAGTAGGATATTTGCGATAGTTGCGTTTAGCCCTATCTCGATCTGCCATGGCTGATCTAACCGTTTCAGTTAACCAAGGTGCCGGCAGATGCTTAACCTTAACCCTCCTAAGTGGTGCATGTATATCGTAAATTCCCAACACATTATGAGTAAATATATTCACCTTACCATCCAAGTTATCACAGTCGTAAATGGCAGACCAGTCCACACCACCCACATCGTCCCCCAACCTCTCCAGATTTATGTTTTTGAAACTACGAAGAAAAAGATATTTGCACTTGCGCTTCGGAGGGCGAATTTTATAGGAAAGATACAACAGGTCATGGTGAGAGAAGGGGGCAGGAAGCTGTCCATGAGTTGCAACTTTGTACAAGTCCGAAACTAGTATAAGGTCTATGAGAGAAGGTGCACAGTTAGGTTGTCGGTGCGTAACATCTAAGGGCAGGACATGCATATCCACAGAGGAAACGAGGGTCCGAAGCTTCTTGCTACGAGAGTCATCTTCGAGAAGGCAGGTGTTGAAGTCTCCGAGGATAATTCTGTGTTCATATAAAGATGTAAGATTTTCAAGAGTAGTTTCAAAAGAGGAGAAATAATTAATCTTGCAAGACGGACTGTAATTTACACCCAGAAGCGTCTTAACATGCTTAAAGTCTATCGCAAGGAAAAGATGTTTAGCAGAACCAGAATATGCACTCGGAGACTGATCGACCACCTTGCAAGAGATGTCACCACGTAGATAAAAAGCAACACCTCCATATCCCTTACCCGTCCTGTCATTGCGCAGTAACTTATACCCAGGAAGACAGACTTGGACAGAAGGAATTCCAGGCTTTAGGAAAGATTCAGAAATTAGGACCGCATGTATATGATGATAATTAAAGGAGGATAATAAATCAGAATAATGTCCCTGAACGCTTTGAGCATTGATGTGAACAACATTGAAATAGTTAGGATAAGCGGAAAAAATAGAGGAAAGTTGGCTGCCAAGATTTATGGAATCACCCCCGGTGTCTGCACTAAGAAAACTATCTTCAGACACACAAGAAGTGAAGGAGTCACTTAGATCATCTGCCGACATAAAAGGCAAATATGAAAATAAAGAACTTTAAGTCTGTAGGTACCTATAAATAACAATTATTTACTTATATAGTAAACTGTAGTTTAGTTTAATAAAATATATACAACGTGTTTCATATTAGTGTGGTCATATCTCAAGGTTGCATTGGGTAGGGCCTAAATAATATATTGCGCGGGGTCTTTAATTAATTTAATAAAATATTGACTTATAATGACGTAGTCGATAAATTTTCCTTTTTATCGATAGCTCATTGAAATGAAGCTCTAAGACTGCACTACAAAATAAACATATGATTAGAATGAACTCTAGATTTGACCTCAAGTAGGTTTGCCAAACAGTGAAATAGATTCGGACAGTCTCGTTGTTACTCAAAATTTTAACCAACAGATAAAGTTACTTTATCAATAGTTATCATACAAAATAGTTTCCGAATCACAACTTGGGGTCAAAATAAAGAGTGCCTACTCAAAGTTATTTTTGAAGTTTTTCTATGAATTTATGTATCACGTGATTGTCATGAATGTCACAACTCACACGTAATTTGTTGTCAACCTACTCAAATACCAGGAGCAACGCATTTGCTGTCGAAGAAAAGAGAAGAAACATTTATGTTCTTGTCTTCCTTAAATTTACACTTTTTATAAATTGGTTCCGCACAGATATTTAAAATACAACTGCTGTTTGTGTAGAAGTTTATGTTGTAGCTGTTGAGAACGCTGGTGGGTATAGTAGTATGTAGGTATTCAGTTTCGGGATAGAGAGATCGTGGATGCCAGTCACTGCACTACCATATCGTGAACTCTCTTTCGACTCATTTACCATGAAGTAAATGATCTGCAAGGTGTTTGGTTATTTTTGACCGACTTTAAAAAAGAGTAGGTACTTAGGTTCTCGATTCGTCATGATAATGTGATGCATAAAAGTTCATAAAACATTATCGCTAAAAGTGGCAACTTGTATGGTTGAACGAGGATATCAGAAAAAGTAGGAGGTGTTGGTGTCAGTTTCACTAATATGTATCTTAAGGACCCCTAAAAATTACAAAGAGAACCGCCCACTTTTTTGATTGGAGCCGCCTTGAAGAAACTAGGTATCAGTAGCGATGTCGGCATATATCAAAGACGTACACGTCACAACACGTAAATTTTTACCTCAAAACCCATATTATTCCGGTGTTGCAAGTTAACGCAATGTTCTTCATAAACGGGGACTTTATTAGCTTTTTTTATGCTGGATATTTGTTCATTTTAGCAATTGGTAATAAATTACTAATCTTAGACTACATGGATAAAGAAAGTCGCTTTTTCCGTCTGTCTGTTCTAATGTATGTTTAGTTCTTGAAAACTACGCAACGGATCTTGAAGCGGTTTTTTTTTTAAATGGGTTTAAGTAGGTTATGAAATGTATTTACATGCATACTATCATGCGAGCGACGCCGCGCTGGCATTCAACAATTTTATTTTATTTCATAGGTCTTAGGGAAATATCCTGTGTTTATGGTAAATAATAATTATGTTATTATTTATCTCTTAAATTATTTTATACTAGGTACCTACTAGCTTTTTTTCATAAATAAAACTAAGTACCTACTTACTTGGTACTTTTATTAGATTTTTACCAAAATTACGACGTAATTCAAGGAAATAAGACATTGCACTTGGGCAACACTTACAACTATCTAATTTCTTTTCAGTTGCAAGTAAACTTTGATATTAGGAGTACGTAGTAATCTGTATTAATCGATCATGGCGTATTTAAGTAATAGTGAATATTATGAAATGATACTTTGCGTCGGGGCAGCCGATGGCAGTCTGCGTGAAGCTCGTCGCCTTTATCGAGAAATATTTGTGGACAATAGACTCGAAGGTGAACGGCGGCGGTTACCATCTGTGGAGTGCTTCCGAAAAATGGTGAACCGTTTACATGACACTGGTTCTTTCCGTGGTTCCCGCTCAGAAGGCAGACCATCTGTTGTACCACCAGAGCAAGAAGAAAGTATTCTCGAGCATTTTCAATCCAATCCCAGAACAAGTACTCGCCGCGCTGGAATTGTTCTGGGAATGAATCATTTGAGAGTATGGCGCGTGCTAAAAGCAGATGGTCAACATCCGTACCACTTCAGGCACACCCAAGAACTGACACCGGCTGATTTCGTACCACGTCTCAACTTTTGCCAGTGGTACCGAGAGGAAGCACAACGATCCCCTAGTTTCGCGAACCGTATTTTATGGACCGATGAAGCATCTTTTACTCGTGCTGGTATCAGTAACCAACATAACGAACATGTATGGACTCATCAGAACCCACACGCATCTGCAGAAAACAACTTTCAGCATCAGTGGCGTGTTAACATTTGGGCGGGAATAATCGGAGATATTTTAATTGGTCCTTTCGTGCTACCGAGTTCGCTAAACGGTGAAAATTACCTCGCGTTCCTTAGAAACGTCTTAGAACCCGAACTTGAAAACTTGCCTGTAACATTGTACACAAATATGATGTACCAGCAAGACGGGGCGCCAGCACATTATGCGAGAGATATACGGGCGTATTTAGATGAGCGGTTTAACTAGTGCATCGGACGTGGTGGTCCCATACCTTGGCCTCCGAGGTCACCGGATCTCACACCACTTGACTTTTTTTTGTGGGGCTATGTCAAAAACAAAGTGTACAGTGCGGTATGTCTCACGCGTGAAGATATGGAGTCTAAAATATTTGATGCATTTAGCAGTGTAACTCCAGACATGCTGTGTAATGTAACTGCCAGCATGATGCGTGCGACGGACCCAACTGTGCATTGATCAAGGCGGCGAACATTTCGAGCCGTTACTTTAGTACCTACTTTTTAGTTTTGTGTTTATTAGAGGTAGGAAGTGTATTTTTTATTAAATTCAATAATGTTTATCTAAGTATCGTGATATTAGTGAGTTAGTTGTGTTTATTGTGGAACACGGTACCTACCTATCTACCAGGATGACATGCACAATGAAATCGGTTAGTTTTTGTTGTTTTAAAGTCCACAACCTATCATTACTACAAAATAGTATTCTGTACCAGGAGCATATGAAATAAGAGTTGTTTACGATTCATCGAAGACACATACAGCCTCTTTTACTCGTGCTGGTATCAGTAACCATACTGATACCAGCACGAGTAAAAGAGGCTTCATCGGTCCATAAAATACGGTTCGCGAAACTAGGGGATCGTTGTGCTTCCTCTCGGTACCACTGGCAAAAGTTGAGACGTGGTACGAAATCAGCCGGTGTCAGTTCTTGGGTGTGCCTGAAGTGGTACGGATGTTGACCATCTGCTTTTAGCACGCGCCATACTCTCAAATGATTCATTCCCAGAACAATTCCAGCGCGGCGAGTACTTGTTCTGGGATTGGATTGAAAATGCTCGAGAATACTTTCTTCTTGCTCTGGTGGTGATCTGAGCGGGAACCACGGAAAGAACCAGTGTCATGTAAACGGTTCACCATTTTTCGGAAGCACTCCACAGATGGTAACCGCCGCCGTTCACCTTCGAGTCTATTGTCCACAAATCTTTCTCGATAAAGGCGACGAGCTTCACGCAGACTGCCATCGGCTGCCCCGACGCAAAGTATCATTTCATAATATTCACTATTACTTAAATACGCCATGATCGATTAACACAGATTACTACGTACGCCTAATATAAAAGTTTACTTGCAACTGAAAAGAAATTAGATAATTGTAAGTGTTGTCCAAGTCCAATGTCTTATTTCCTTGAATTACGTCGTAATTTTGGTAAAAATCTAATAAAAGTACCAAGTAGGTACTTAGTTTTATTTATGAAAAAAAGCTAGTAGGTACCTAGTATAAAATAATTTAAGAGATAAATAATAACATAATTATTATTTACTATAAACACAGGATATTTCCCTAAGACCTATGAAATAAAATAAAATTGTTGAATGCCAGCGGCGTCGCTCTCATGATAGTATGCATGTAAATACATTTCGAAACCTACTTAAACCCATTTCAAAAAAACCGCTTCAAGATCCGTTGCGTAGTTTTGAAGAACTAAACATACATTAGGACAGACAGACGGAAAAAGCGACTTTCTTTATCCATGTAGTCTAAGATTAGTAATTTATTACCAATTGCTAAAATGAACAAATATCCAGCATAAAAAAAGCTAACAAAGTCCCCGTTTATGAAGAACATTGCGTTAACTTGCAACACCGGAATAATATGGTTTTGTGGTAAAATTTACGTGTTGTGACGTGTACGTCTTTGATATATGCCGACATCGCTACTGATACCTAGTTTCTTCAAAGCGGTTCCAATCAAAAAAGTGGGCGGTCCTCTTTGTAATTTTTAGGGGTCCTTAAGATACATATTAGTGAAACTGACACCAACACCTCCTACTTTTTCTGATATCCTCGTTCAACGTTCAAGTTGCCACTTTTAGCGATAATGTTTTATGAACTTTTATGCATCACATTATCATGACGAATCGAGAACCTAAGTACCTACTCTTTTTTAAAGTCGGTCAAAAACAACCAAACACCTTGCAGATCATTTACTTCATGGTAAATGAGTCGAAAGAGAGTTCACGATATGGTAGTGCAGTGACTGGCATCCACGATCTCTCTATCCCGAAACTGAATACCTACATACTACTATACCCACCAGCGTTCTCAACAGCTACAACATAAACTTCTACACAAACAGCAGTTGTATTTTAAATATCTGTGCGGAACCAATTTATAAAAAGTGTAAATTTAAGGAAGACAAGAACATAAATGTTTCTTCTCTTTTCTTCGACAGCAAATGCGTTTATCCTGGTATTTGAGTAGGTTAACAACAAATTACGTGTGAGTTGTGACATTCACGACAATCACGTGATACATAAATTCATAGAAAAACTTCAAAAATAACTTTGAGTAGGCACTCTTTATTTTGACCCCAAGTTGTGATTCGGAAACTATTTTGTATGATAACTATTGATAAAGTAACTTTATCTGTTGGTTAAAATTTTGAGTAACAACGAGACTGTCCGAATCTATTTCACTGTTTGGCAAACCTACTTGAGGTCAAATCTAGAGTTCATTCTAATCATATGTTTATTTTGTAGTGCAGTCTTAGAGCTTCATTTCAATGAGCTATCGATAAAAAGGAAAATTTATCGACTACGTCATTATACGTCAATATTTTATTAAATTAATTAAAGACTCCGCGCAATATATTATTTAGGCCCTACCCAACGCAACCTTGAGATATGACCACACTAATATGAAACACGTTGTATAAATAAATATTAATAAGAATTTTACTTTTTTTTTTTTATATTTAGGTCGACAAATTGACGCCACTCGCCTGATGGTAAGCTGAGGCGACGTCTGGCAATTGAGGGCGACTCTCACAGTACACAGGAATACTATAGAGAGTGGCCCTCAACTTGACGACCCTGTAATGTGCCTCTTCACGCTTCGCTTAAAGAGCCCAGGGTTATATGTTGGAGGACACACGTGCGCAGGCAGGGCGTTCCAAGCCACCATCGTTCGGCAGAGAAACGATCGTTTAAAACGCTCGGTTCTCGCGAAGACGGTTTCCACGGTATGAGGGTGACATCTCTGCCCGGCACGCGTTGTTCGGGATCGGTACTGTCAGCTTGCTTCGTCCTCTATGCACTCGCCAGCCGCATACACAAAATTAATAAGATATAAATACTCTTTTATACCCAATGTCACTAGTAGATGTCACTAGTAGATGAAGGCTAACTAGGTATCTATTGAACAAAAGATTGAACTACAAACTACGGAGGACGTCACTTTTGCATCTTGCGGTTGCGCTTATCCGAGCCGGCAGTATTTGATGTAGAAGCCAACTCCGCGGATGCATCAACCAATGCAGGAGGGCGTGCATTTAAAAGATGTTGGAGCTCAGCTGCCGATTCTATCTTATGCCGCGAGTTGTCAGGCGCCAAGACTATGATTTTTCCATCTTGTGTCCAAGATCGTCCCATACTGTAGTGCTTTCTGGCACTAACGAAAACCTCGTGCCTAGATTTCGTAAGAAACTCCGATAACGTTAGGCCAGTGCCTTTAAGGGCCGAGACCGCGCACGGATAAAGTCGATTTTGAGCGACAGCAGCGCTATTGTTGCCCGAATCATCCGACGGGCGGGTGAATGACCCAGAGAGCGCGATTTTGAAAATGTTTTGCGACAAACGTTCCACGTTGAGTTATTGTTATTGAAGTTGAATATTTACAGCATAACAAAAATGTTGAATTATTGAAAATAAACGACTGCCTATTTGTAAAATATTCCAAGAGTAGTTTTCGTTATAAAATGATCCTAATTACTAGATAAATAAATAAGAGTAGTTTGAGACACAATTTTTATGATTTTCTATTTATAATAAACAATCAAGAGCAGGTCCGGACTGACCTTTTTGTATTCTACTTACCTAAAATTCCAACTACGAGTACCTATGTATTTATTTGTAATTTTACTACCAAAGTTTATTCTTATTTCGTAAAATTTTCATTCAATAAAATAATTGCAAATTCAGTAGGAAGTACGGTCGAAATAACATCACGCCTTTCCTCGCTAGTGTTTATGCAAGGAAATGTGCCTATTGCGTAAACTCAAATACTTTTTGCTTACGATCACCTCGCAATCTAAAAAATCTTCTAGGGTTGTACAAAAAATTGTCAATAAATGAAACACAAGTATAAAAATGGTTCATATAATTAAAAGTAAACAAAATATGAGTCGCCACCTAAAAAGCGTGCTAGGGTTGTACAAAAATTAGTTATAAACAAACATGAAATTTATAAATTATTCATATACTTAATTAATTAAACGAAAGTAAACAATAACAAAATATGAGTTTAAGAGTTTCTAATGTTTTTTTCATTTTAATGATTACTGATCAAATTCTGATTTCTACTAATTTGATGATAAAATCAATTGCCATTGCAAAACCTATCAGAATGAAAATGTTACCAGCTGCCCGATTCACGTAATAAAAACCGTAGCGTAGTGACTTAAAAATGTCACTTCGCACACTTTTTAACCGACTTAAAAAAAGAAGAAGATTCTCAATTCGCTGTATTTTTTGAACCGATTTTGATGATTTTTTTTTTATTTGAAAGCTGGTGGTCACATTTTAATTTCATTAGGATCGGACCTTGGGTTTACACCAGGTAACTCTTCAAAATCGTATAGGAATTGTATAGAAATTGAGCTATTGGAAGATTTATGACAATCCAAGACTAGATAAGTAAGTGCGTTAAAAACAGAAAACCAAAAGGCGATTTCTAAGTTTCTAAGTTAAAACGACTTTTGAACTGGCGTGTTTACGTGAATCGACCGGCTGGGTAGTTAAGTTACCTCAGTCTCTTTCAAAATCATTAGACGTTCTTCTCTTTCAAAACACGTAAAGCTCTTTCTTTCCTCTCTTTCATAGCCTCTATGACATTAGGCGGGTCACGAATAGGCATGCTTCGTGACTGCCGAGGATCAACTAATTCTGGAAGGAGGCAATCGTAATAAAATCTAACTAATTTCATCTCCATTTTCTCCTTCCAAAATTTGTCGTCCTTTTCTATAATATAAACTTTCATAGGTACAGTAGCACCAAACCAGATGCCAAGCATGCAAACGTTTCTTTTAGTTATATGTAGCTGTCCCTGAATTTGGAAATACCAGTAATGATTTTTATTTATGACATAACCCTTGGAAGCCTTGTCCTTAACCCAAAAGGTATGTTTGGCCATTGCTTCATCAAGAGTCATGCCAGCTAAAGAATGTGGGCACTTAATTTCAATTAAACCGTTTGCATAAATGCCATCTGGTGTAGTACCAAGAAATTCATATTGATCGTCGACGAACAAACCGCAACCTTGTATACTAATATTCTCTTGAATTTCTAACTGTCTAATTGCAGTTTCTTCGTTTTCGATACCGTACCGTACAGCAGGCAAACTGGAGATATTACTACCATAAACGATTTTACAAACAAGAGCAGCACAACTTGTGCTCTCTCGTTTTTTACAAACTTCCCCGAACGATGATGTGGTTAGTAATTTTCTCCTTGTACTCATCCACTCAGCACTACTTCTTTGCAAATGGGTCGACCTTTCAAGCTCCTCTCTTTCAGCACAAGACAACTTTAAATCAACTAAAAAAGATGACTTGGCTTTCTCATATAATTCTGGACTCAGATCAGGTTTTTCGCAGTTTGGTCCATAGTGAGCGTCTTTCGATACAGCGCTGTGGCTTTTTTTCAATCTTAATTTAGGTTTAGCAATTAAACGGTTTCTACGATTACTATTTTCCACTTTCGCGATCAAAGGATTAGGACTAGATTTAAATATGACTTCATGAGTTTTACTATGAATCGATCCCGTATTAAAAGACACAACAGCAGCTGCGCATCGGCCCGCATAAGAACCACGGGAAGAATAATTTACACGCTTACCCCCAACTAATTTGGCAATTACTCCGTTAAAACTTTCAACTATATTACTTGTGCAATTATGAATTAAACTTCTAGAATGATATGACAGTCTTTTACTTAAAATTTCTACCGCGTCCATTAATCCGCATCCAACAATTGCTGGAAGTAACCCAACAGGTTCTATTCGACGAGTGTCAGGTCTACAAAAATACTCCTTGCAATGTTGGTGATTACCAAATACGTGTTGTGGACCATTTAGAATATCTTCACTAAGATTTTTTATTTTTTCTTCGAGTGACTGATTTTGATCCCCCCAATATTTAATCGCGCATTTTACACCCGTTCTTAAACGCAAATACCTTTCTTTTAGGAATTTCCGCAACTCGCAAGGATACTTAGTGTCTTTCGACAATTTCTCCAAGCTATTGCAGTAGTTTCGTAAAAGATGATTTTTGCATTCAATTTTCTCTACTATTAAATTATCGTACGGACGCGAATCTAATATTTTTTTATAAGTACTGGAATCGCCGTCTGCTACAAATTTATTATAAATTACACCGTGATCAACAAAGGAACGTTTAAACCCCTCAACTATTATGGGCGATTCCATCCCGGTAGATGATCCTGAATAATTCTTGAAACAATGGTGTTCCGGGGGCTGACTGTTGTTCTTTGCGGCTCGTGCACAGACTACGCAGTATTTATTTTTAACTCCAAAAAACAATACTTTATTAGTTTTAATGCCAATTATCGCAGCTGCGCCGGATAAGGCGGAAAAATTCTTACCATAAGATCTCTTGCTCCAACAACCGTCAACAGCAACAGATATTAATGGTGTACCATTTTTATCAACACTACCTATAGACACTGCGTACTCCGCTTCTTCCTTGACAGCTTCTGCCATGGAATGTGCTGCTGTCTTTTCCCACCAATCGCAAACCGTATTATTAATTTCATTGTACAATGAAGGTGACATGATTGGTAGGGCTACTGCGGCACTTAATGTTTTTAACTGAGAGTAGCTCCCACCAGATGATATGATACCAGACACAATTTGATGATTCACTTCCATGCTATCTTCTTTCTTTTCAACCAAACACACAGTAAATTTCATATTACACATACTACATTTTATGATGAGTTTTGAGTCCAGACCAACTTTTACTTCACCTATTATACTGAGGTAACTTAACTTACAATCCATTGGACCGTGGTCCCCTATGGCCTGAAGAGCTTTAAAAAAAAAAGAAATATCCACTACTCTACGCCCAACTTCCACTTCATCCACCTTTCCCTCTTGACGGTTGTCAATAACTAGTTCCTGTAAAGAAAGATAATGGCTTGATTTTTATTATAAAAAATAATTCAAAAGGTATGGGCCAAATTTCTTCAAACATAGCTAAGAACTCCCTTAGAATACATCTTTGAAACACAGAACACTAGATCAAAATCTTAAACGTTTTTATCAGTCTTCGTCAATTATGAAAGTGAATAAATAAACATAATAAAAAACTGGTTGCTTGTAAAGTCGGTTTAGGACGATAATTTTATCGGATAACGTCATAATATTATTCTCCATCGCTTGTACTGCGCTCTCGCTTGACCCTAGCGTGACATAATGTGACACTTTTTTGTGCGTGTTGCCGGTGTTCATCGATTTATAAGACGTTATCACGTCATAAATTTAATAAATCCGACTATATGCATAAAAACTCAAAAGGTAAAAAGAAAACAAGTCTACGGTCTTGAATTATGTTACATAAAAATAAATAAGAACACTATTGTAATAAATCGAATTCAACAGTTGAGACCCATTGAAATCCTCACAGGCTCCAAGATATTCCTGACTAGCTAAATATTTCTTTAGAAATAGGCCCCGACTGCTAAATACGCTATATTACAATGGTGTTGTTATTTATTTTTATTACACATTTTCATTTTTTAATCTGTCGGGTTTTAACATTTTTATTGTTTATTTATTTATATTCATAACTGACGAAGACAAATATAAAAGTGCAAAAGAATTCATACAATATTATGTTCGTGATGAACAGAAATTATAAATTTCCTTTACGCTATACGTATTGGTTTTTTATGGCGTCACTTATTCTATGTCACTCGGGCTTAGAAGACAATTCTAATGATACTAAAAACATTAAAATCGGTTCAATAATTTTGAACTTATCGTGCCACAAAGATATATTACTTAGTATACATACATACATACGTACACCAGTCGCGTAAAAGATAATATTTTACAAAAAAAAATCTTGATTTTGGTAAAATACGAGATTTGAACGTGAATTTTCTTTTGAGAAAGTAATTGAGAAGTATGTGTTTGTCTCACAATGAAAATAATAAATATTGCAAAAAAAAACTGTAGGTACTGAGATTTTGTCTTCGCCCATCACTAGCTAGTTTGTTTATTTATGTAACAAGTCTACAAGAATTACGTATAACAACTTACCTCTATACAGCGCGTAGCAGTGTTGCTCGGAGTCTCGGCCTGAAGGTTTTCTTCATTTTCAGTACTGGAAATATTATTCATCAATATCCACTTTTTATTTATTTTGTAATTTTTGTACAACCCTACGCCAGGCACTGTCACTAATAATAGTGTAAGCAAACTCATTGCTTTTTTTTTTTTTTTTTTTTTTTTATATTTAGGTCGACAAATTGACGCCACTCGCCTGATGGTAAGCTGAGGCGACGTCTGGCAATTGAGGGCGACTCTCACAGTACACAGGAATACTATAGAGAGTGGCCCTCAACTTGACGACCCTGTAATGTGCCTCTTCACGCTTCGCTTAAAGAGCCCAGGGTTATATGTAGGAGGAAACACGTGCGCAGGCAGGGCGTTCCAAGCCACCATCGTTCGGCAGAGAAACGATCGTTTAAAACGCTCGGTTCTCGCGAAGACGGTTTCCACGGTATGAGGGTGACATCTCTGCCCGGCACACGTTGTTCGGGATCGGAAGGGAGAGGGTGGGATCAGGTTGAAGAGCTCTTCAGAACACTCACCGTGGTAAATACGGTAGAACGCGGCCAAGGAAGCAATTGTTCGGCGCTGGGCTAGCGGCTCAAGGCTTCCCGTTACCTCCGGACAGTCTATAATGCGAACAGCGCGTCGCTGCATAGCGTCGAGTGCGTCCAGCAAATACTTCGCGGAGCCGTCCCAGAGGTGAGAGCAGTATTCAACGCAGGGTCTAATCTGCGTTTTGTACAGCAGACACCTCTGGTGCGGTGTAAAGAATCGCTTTACCTTGTTCAGTATTCCTAGTTTCCGCGAAGCTAGCCCAATACATCTCTCAATGTATTTTGTGTTATTGAGCTCTCGACGAACGTCTATGCCAAGGATGTCTAGATTGTCCTTCATTGGTAATATTGCATTCTGAAGAGTAGGTAGGGGAAGGAAAGGGGATTTTTTCGCTGTAAATGCACACGCCTGTGTTTTGTGGGCATTGAACTCGACCAAGTTCTCGGCACCCCATTGGGAGATACTGTCGAGGCTTCGGTCGAGATCACCCACGAGATGTCGTCTCTCCTCCTCTATCACAGATCGCCCCGCCGTCGGACGAACCGAGTAACTCCCGTGCAATGTACTGTCATCTGCATAGCAATGAATGTTCCCGAGGGAAAGCATATCATTGATATGCAGAAGAAAGAGAGTTGGTGACAGTACGGACCCCTGCGGTACCCCGGCATTCACTTGCAAAAAGCGAGAAGCCTGGCCATCGCAGAGGACCCGCACTCGGCGCTCGTTTAAAAAACTGGCAATCCAGCTGCACAGTTGAGGAGGTAGACCATATGCCGGAAGCTTGGAAAGGAGCGAAGCATGCCAGACCCTATCGAAAGCTTTGGCGATGTCCAGGCTAATAGCCAAGGACTCGCCAAACTTTTCCATAGCCCCACCCCATACATGCGTGACGAATGCCAGGAGGTCACCCGTTGATCGTTTTGGCCTGAAGCCTGAAGCCTTGAAGCTTTGAAATACATAAATATATGAAAACTAATACTATATTATGTAATAAAATTTATTATTATGAAAATTGTTCCTATAGAAATTGACTTTATTACTTATATAGATATTGAAATTACGTAATTATTACCTACTGGACATTGTAATTTTTCTTCTTAGACTGACATACCTAATTGTGTACCTATCTAATTACATGTCAAATCAATATTTACATGCTGTTGTAGGTATATGTCTGAATCAGGCGATCTAAATCATTGTACCTATTTGCTTTGTAATGTACCTTACCTACCCTGTTCAAAATGCAAATAGATTATATTATTATTACTACTAAGACATGATAAGCATACACACAAATAAAAGTAATAAAACTAGGATTTTTACTTGACACTAACACAAATCTAGTAAATTTTTTCTAGGTATTTAGGACAAGACGTAGTCAAGTAGGCAGGTAAATAAATAAGTAGGGAGGAACTTACATTTTATTCCGAGATCTTTTGGCTTTCACGTTTTTATAATGCGTACTAAATTTTCTTTTCGCTGGCATGGCACTCAGCAAATTATCCTGCGAAAAGAGACCCTCGATTACCAATTACGTTTATGATACCTATTGCCTTTATCATGTTGAAAAATCTATGTATGTCGTGCAGATAACTATATACCCCGCCAGTTCATATCTCGAGAAAATAAGGTGGGCAGGGCTTTGATTGTTTCAAGCCTGAATTGATACCTACTTTACAAGGTTCATAAAATGACCTACGCAACAAAGTAAATAATTTTGTATTTCTTACGATTTATATCTAGTTCCATCATAGTTTTCTTTCAGACTTTCATTATATCGGTACTTTCTATTTACTGAAAGTAAATTAGTTATAAAAATATTGTACTTACAGTTTTTCACAAAAAACACAAATTCACAACACGTAATTTTGCTGTAGCATCCGACACGCGTGGAGTCACTTTGAAATTCTATGGCGCACTGGCGATTAGTTGCGACGATCGTTCTATCGGGACGCGTTTGAATTTGCATACATTTTTCTATGGAGAATTTACGTAAAACATATCTAGATTTTAGGGCTTTAAAAGGGGAAGTCTTTGTTTGTAAAGGTACAAAAAAAAGTACATGGTTATATTTATTGGCTTTTTCAGTGTTCAAAAAGTGTTTCTTTTTATCAATTTGTGTTGATTTATTGGGTTAAATCTGAAAAATACGAAGGCAGGTTTTCGAATTTTTTCTCAATTTTGTGCGTTTGTTGACGTTTATTATATAACAACTACAGGGTTTTAAGAGTTAAAATTAGCACTAACATCATTTTTGGTCTTTCATTTTAATATATACAAATTATCGTTGTTATTAATTAGTAAATAGGTTAAATATGAAAAATCGTAACACTCTTTTCGGTGATTTTCACGATCTGGGCCCTTAAGCTTGGACTTGTTGCGCCAGACACCACCACGCACTACACGACCGTCAAATCGCACGAGCAAGGGCCTAGGTTTTTCAGTGTTAGTGCCCAAACGATGACAATGCACTATATCCCCCAACGATACATTGCCTACATTCATCTTGACAGAGAATAAATTAAGGATCTTACTTTTGGTGTCCACTGTATCCTCAGCAAGACCGTGCAGTAGAAGTACCTTCGCCCGAGATGCCATTTCATGCCGATCTAAGCCCATCACTAAAAGCTCCATTTGTGACTTCAAGGCGCCCAAGGTCTTCCAAATTAGGCCCTTAAACTCCACGAAGTCCCGCGACACGGCAGCAATAGACTTATGAACTGCAGGTTCACCACTGGCACTCTTCAAATCTTCCTCATACTGGGCCATCCGTGCAGTGAACGTAGTTGGCAGCTCCTCCATGCAGTTGAACAGTTTGGTGTACAGGTCCATTTCGATAAATAATATGCAGTGAAGTTAGATAAAGATATTATAATAAAGTGAGATGGTGCAGTAGAGGACAAAGCTTGTTGTTAGCTATTACTTAACATTAAAACTGTAAGTAAATTATTTTAAATACAAAATTATTTGAGAGCTTTTATTTTCTTGTGTTGACACTTCAACTACCCTCTGTCCTGATTCTTCTTCATATCCTGGTTCTTGATCCTCAGTTTTTCTCACTGAATCCTAATTTCATTTGTCTGTGAGTGAAGCCGTTGTAAGCAGGCTGTCGACTTGGATGTAGGTTTGAAGATTAGCCATAAAATTAGCCTGTTATGGTGAACCGTTGAATCCGCTCAGTTAACGTCGTCGTCGCTATCAAACATAGCTTTCATTGCCACCTCATCACCCGCAGAAATGGTACAAAGTTCAGCATATCGAAAAGAGTGTCGTATAGTGGTGGGTGTCACTTCTTCTCAGGCTTTGGATAAAAAAATTACTACTTGCAGCATATTAACAACAGAAGATTTTAATGTCAAATTCAGCTAGCTCCTTGTAAATTTTTTCTTCTGTAGTGACCCTTAAGGCTTTTAATCACACTCTCCTCCATTTAGCTGTAAGATACGAGTATTAGTCGTATTTGGAGGAAGAAATGACAACAATTTTTTTTTGCAAGTGCCATTAGTAAACGCGTTAAAAAGTGCTGATTTTTTGCGCTGATATGCTTGATTTCTAATTAACAAATTTTTAGTTATTGGCCACATTTGGTAAAATTATCTAGAAATTACACAAATATTTGTTCCCTATTCTGTACCCGGGGATCGAAGCAGATACCCAGCCACCAAATTCGTGCACTACACGTTACGACATTTAATAAAATATATATCAAAGGTAAACAACGTAGGTACATACCTACGTGCTTTAATAGTTTCACTTTCGTACATTTCTATAGAACGGATGACAGGCAAATATCTATCAATACAAATTCAAACAAACGTAAAAAACGGTCCAATATAAAATTAATACATCTATTACCAAACAAGACCGGTCTTCAACACAAACACCGTCCAATTCCAATCACTACTCACGAAATAACTCTCCAAGACTTCATAATCAACCTTCCTAAAATAGTCACAAAGACTTTAATGTATTGGCAATTTTTTTTGTGCATGTATGGTGGTTGACTACATACTCCATTGATAGATAACACACCTGACCACTTTCAAACTTAATTCACTTTCTAAGTGATTAAAAATCAACTACAACAGGTGTTCGGAAAGTTGGCTGAAGGTCGAATACCTATATTTTTTCTTGTGTTTATCACGCAATCTTTCGCAAAAAAAAAAGATGAATCACTAAGAGGTTATGTCCATATTACCATAATGCAAACATTATATAATTCGTTGTTAGTTGTAAGATTTAAGTATATTTTACTTTCTACAATATAAATCGACAGAATTAAAGATCTAAGAACTCCAATCCATCAGGAGTTCACATTCAGGGGTATGCTATTGTAAACTTATTTATTGAGCTACACAGGCTAAAGTAAAAACATCCCGAACGATAGAAATTGATAGGTACTCGTACCATAATACGTCCATGCTCGTACCCATGCTCGTACCTATGTGAGATCGATCTTGGCTGTTGAATGCAGAATGGTTTCATTATCATAATCATAACATACTATTTTACGCAACGAATTTTGATGCGGTTTTTCACCAATGGATAAAGTGGTTCCGAGGAAGCTTTTTATAAAATATTATACACGTGGGTAAAGCCGCAGGAGTCCGTTTGTTACATATAAATAGTACCTATAATACGAGTATGGTGCTCTGTCACGGCGATGATAGGCCCCTAACACGACGATTGATAAAATGTGGGTGTATAGTGCACCTCACCCTCTCAGGGATATATTAGCATTCTTGCAGTCCGAGCGCGCCAGTAAAACTCACAGCAACATAAATTTCTTAAAGTCGTAAACAATGTCACAAATTATAAACTGAAGCCAGTCCACCCGTGACCACGGCTCTTGTAACAGGGCCGAAACGTCGGGTAATAAAGAGTTATGTATATATCTCAATAATCGCATAAAAGACCCGTTATTCTTAAGTTTATAATGTGTACAAAACGCGAAGTTTAAAAAAGTATAATGTCACAAAATTGACCTATTTTTTTTCAAGTCTATGAAATGAGTGTTATCTTGAACATTATTCCTTATTTTTTATGGTTTCTGTGGTTGCCATGACTACACACATAATGACGCCTGTTTCCCTGACGGGGTAGGCAGAGGTATGCGACCACGTTTCGCCAGACCTTTGATTACCGTACCTAAGTAATGTATTTCCAATTGGATCGAATAACTCAAGGAGTGGCTTAAACAAGCTTTACAACGCAATAAAACTGATGACTAAGTTTATTTATATATTTAAACTGCTTATATAAAACTTCAATTATGTATGCATATTCGTAAAAAGTGAGTTTTTTATATACCTACCTACATTCCTGTATAAATTATATAAACCGGTTGTTCAAAAAATCTGCGTAAAATACAGAAACAATATTTATATTATTATTGTAGCTATTATTTATTTATATTTCATTATTTTATTTGATTTATGATGACGGACTTAATCTCACGAACAATTTTGTAACTTCTTTATTTTGAAAAGAACAAATAAATCGAAAGGTAATATTGAATTATATACCTAATTTTACAATATAAATCACAACTACTGACTGACTAACTGACTGACAAAGACACCACTAGCCCAAGACATCTAATTTTGTGACGCCAAAATGTGATCACAAAATTAGATGCACCTAATGGTCAGTTGGTAGAACATTCTTCCTGGAAAGGGATCAGTCGCTGGTTCGACTCATGTCCTATAGTTTTTGTGATTCATATTGTAAAATTATATAAGAAAAAGTTAGCATACTTCACTGCTTATAAAATATATTAATTGAGCGAAGCGAGCCGATGGCGAGCGGAGCTCTCAATGGTGACTCAAATTATTTTTCAAACTATTTATGTTAAATTGTTTCTCGGCGAATACTCGGCCGATTTCGGATTTTCTTGCACTCATCAATAGCTTACAGAATTACCCAGGTTATTACGATGCCAGAATTTTGAATTTAAACTCGCTTCGCTCAAATATATGCTGCAGCGTAACGGTACGTTTCGCGACTGCGGCGACCTTTTTTTTTTTTTTTTTTTTTAATCCGCGGCTTGTGGCTGCGGCCGCATTAAATATCTTATCTTAAACCTACAAAATCTTAAAACAAAACTGTTCAAAAAAACAGGACAATGATATCGGAACTAATCACTACATATTATAAAACAAAGTCGACTCCGTTATATGTATGGTTAGATCTTTAAAACTACGTAACGGATTTTGCTGCGATCTTCACCAATTGATAGAGGTTCTCTGTCAAACGGACGAAACCGCGGGCGTCCACTACATACCTACATATAGTACTTATCTACTGTAGCCGTTATTATACGAAAAGAATATAAATTGGACTTGGACCTCAGCTTGGCTGTGATGACCCGCGTAATCCCGTTCTCGTCGCGTCGTGTTGCCCGTAATGACATCAAGCTTCGCAAGTGAGTGTCGCCATAAAATATGTTATAGTGAGTTAACCTTAAAAGATAGATATATGCCATCGCGGACTTTTCATGAACTTTTAAAGAGGATTACTACTTTAGTTACTAGGATCATTTTAACATAAAATTAACCGTTTGACTAGCGCACGCAACGGAAATTCGCATAGGAAATAAATTTTCCTCGTTTTTGAAACATATTTCAATTCTACTCCGCTCCTATTAAACGTAGCGTGATGTTATATAGCCTATAGTGTTTCTAGATAAATGCACTGTTCAACACAAAAATAATTTTTCAAATCTAACCAGTACCACTTACTTCTTGAGATTAGCACGTTCAAACAAACAAACAGACATTTCTACTTTATAATTTTTTATTTATTTATTTATTAATATTAGTATACCTACATAAGTATAGATACCAACGTGTATTCCGAAGGTTGCAGAGGCATGTTATTCACCAATTCATCGCAAGTAATTTTGCTAGTCCCATGTGTGGCAAACCTATTGCCACTAACCGGATATATTTGCCGAAGCCTCGTTCGCTGGCTTGGGCCTATAAGATCTTGATGAGATGCACCCCAAGGTAAAATTATTATTTGACAGCCGGTTAATAAATCCACGTCAAGATCAAAAGGCCAAAACCATCTACGAGAATAATGTACCTACTCGTATTACTTATTCGTAGATCATTGTCATAAGTACCATTGATTTAAACAGTGAATAGAAACAATGCAGATCAGTAGGCGAGTAAGTACTCGTATATCTTCGCGCTAAAGCACATGTGGGGTAGCACCATTGTCCGCGGTTTGTGCAATGCGCCCGCACAGGAAATGGAGCGCGACTCGACGCAGAAGCTGCGCGGTTACACTTCGATACACACGTACCTACACACATGCATATCTACATAAATATACCAAAGTAGTTACAAACGTAAACGTAATAAAGTTACCCAGAGATTGGGTAAGTACTCGTATGTAACATCGGTCCAGACTGTGAGTTGTAAGCCGCACCTAGGGTTACAGAATGGTTGCCGGTAACGCCAATAGACTTGCCCTCTGACAAGACGTGGTATCTTTGGGATAGGCATGCTGCTTTTATATCCTAATCATCATTCACCGAGCCTTTTCCCAACTCAGTTGGGGTCGGCTTTCCAGTCTAACTGCGATTCGGCTGAACTTCGATATTTTCCGTGAAGCGACTGCCATCTGACCTTCACAACCCATGGGTGACATCGAAGTTCTGTAGTTAGACCGGTCGGATTTTTGATTTAGGGCTCCAACTACCCCTAACGACTGCCATAGATGTTAATATGACAACCGGGACCGACGGCATAACGTGCTCTCCGAGGCACGGAGGGTCTCAATGTCTTAAGAAATGGTCACCCATCCTAAGACCGGCCTGAGTCGATGTTGCTTAACCTTTGCAATGTGTTAACATTGTCGGTTACCACTAGACCACGAGCCCCTCCATATATCCTATTATGGCTATTATATCCTACTAATATTATAAATGCGAAAGTTTGTAAGTATGGATGTTTGTTACTCTTTCACGTAAAAACTACCGAACTTATTTTGTTGAAACTTTACAATAATATAGCTTATACATCAGAATAACACATAGGCTACAATTTATAAAGATACGGCGACGGGAACAATAATCACTCGGACGAAGTCGCGGGCGACTACTAGTTATAATATAATTGTTTGTCCCCAAAAAAAAAATTACTAAGCTTTAGAAAGAAATACAAACATGGTAAATATTAAGGTAGTTTTGCGTTCGTAATTTATGGCTTGTATGGCCTTGCGTATTGACAACATGTGTTCGATCCCCGGCCATTACACTACTCTGACGTGAATTCCAAACACAAACGCTTGTAGTTTAGCTGAAGGGGTTAACGGGAAGGTTACGCGTACGGGACCTACTTAGTATTTGCAATGGCTAGTATTATTTTAATAAAACTATTCAAGGCACAAAATAAGTAGGTATGGTTCGCGAGGTATAAGCGGAGCTTTGCATTTGTGTGAGTGACCACGAGAAGTAGAGTAAAAACTCTTTTTGTAGCTGTGTGTACAACACATGAGTGTGTAAAAGAGGTCACATAATATACGTTCACGTACACTGCACTCACACAAATGCAAAGCTCCGCTTACGCCTTTTTGCCTATACCTACTATCGTTTTTTATTTTGTGTTTAAGGCATTCATATGACAAAGTGACAACCCTAGATAAATACATGTAAATTCGTATGTGTGCGTACGCCTAGGCGTAACCTGCAAACCTCGCCGAAGCATTTCTATTGTCTAGTAATTTTTGATAATTACAGTTAGTAAATGTATGTATTTAGTCGTAGGAATGTATGTTTCCATGTTAGTAGGTTTTCACACTCCAGTTCCTGATCGACATGTGCTTTATTGCTTTACAGTCAGTTGGGTCGGATTTACGACGAAAACCCTTATTTTGTAAACGTGTTAAGCCTAACCTAACCATTAACTACTAGTTATCCCGACGAACTTTGTATTGCCTCAAAAAAAAAAGAATATTTTAATATTTCATGCAAATGTATGTAAATTGAAAAACGCGACGGACGGACAGACAGACAGACAAATTGTCGTATTAAATATATAGATTACTCGTATAATGTCTAATGTAGTTAATGTTTACATTATTTATAAGAATACTAGCCAACACGTGCACATCTGTGCCACCTATCGAGATACACACAAAATTGCATAAAAATCTGTCCGGTCGGAGTTAAGTGCCAAACAAACGTACCTACAAAAAAACATACATATAGATCAGGGATGGCGAACCAATGGCAATGGCTAATGCAACTGTTTCTGAAATTGAAAGGTGTTTTAGGACTAAAGACCTTATCACAAGAGCGGTTTCAATGCAACGCCCGAATCTTTGAATACACCGGACTCCCGCGACGAATTCGCTAAGCTTCCGCTCAGCCTCCGCTTTCAAACCGCTTTAGTATGATGATGATTAACCAAGTCTTTCTAAAAAGAAAGACATAAAACTCATTGGCACAGTTAGAAGCAGGGCAGTGAAATAACGTTCTGGAGGTTAATCTGTGTAATTGACCACAAGTGTAACGATATGACCACAACTGTACCGCAAAATAAAGTACAAAATGTATGTGGTAACAATGTAGTCGGAGAGATGATGGCTGAATTGTATCATTTATTTAAACAGGAAAAATATGAAAAATAGTGTGAGAAAAAACACACAAAGACCAAAGACCAAAATTTAAAAAATATCTTCGTGTCCCTAGGCACAAATTTACATTTACGAATGTCAAGATTATTGATTATACATTTACTTTTACTGCCACATTCGCTATATCGCAGATAAAGCCAGTGACAATATTATGTGACAGTGACAAATTTTGTAAGTGTAATTATATACGAGGGTGGATTGAAAAGTAATCGGCCTAACCAAGAAAATAAATACATAATAAATGAAATATATTTTAATTTTTCAACGTAATCACCATCAAGTTCAATGCACTTTTGCCGTCTTCCCTTCCAAGCATTTAGCCCGTTGAAAAAACACGATTCTTCCTTAGAGTCAAAATATGCGTCCACTGCTGCTTTGACCTCGTCATTTGTCAAAAATCTTTGACCTCCCAAGTGCTTTTTTAGGTTAGAGAACAGAAAAAAGTCTGACGGTGCCAGATCAGGTGAATAAGGTGGATGCGGTAACAGTTCAAAGCCACAGTTGTGAATTTCTGCCATTGATTGGACAGACGTGTGAACACGAGCCTTATCTTGATGAAACAGGACTTTTCTTCTGATCATTCCTGGACGTTTTTCTTTTATTTCCTCTCGTAAACGACGTAGTAAGGTGCAGTAATAATCAGAGTTTATAGTCTGACCCCTTTCAAGATAATCAACCATAATCACACCCTTCGAGTCCCAGAATACTGAAGCCATCACCTTACTTGTCGACAAAATCGACTTAGCCTTTTTGGGGGGTGGTGAACCAGGTCTTTTCCACTGTTTTGATTGTTGTTTTGTTTCCGGTGTACAGTAATGAACCCATGTTTCGTCCATAGTAACAAAACGATTCAAAAAATCACATTCATCAGCTTCAAATAACTCCAAACAGTCGCGTGCAATAGTCAATCGCATTCTTTTTTGCTCAACTGAAAGCAGTCGCGGAACCCACCTCGCAGACACCTTGTGGAAACCCAACACGTTGACTATTATGTTTTGAGTACGTTCATAAGAGATGCCTATAATCTCGGCTATCTCTCTAATTTTCAATCGGCGGTTTCTCATACTTAAGTCGAGTATTTTTTTAACATTTTCGTCAGTAGTGGACGTCGAAGGCCTTCCAGAGCGGGGTTCGTCTTTCACACTCTCTCTATCACGCTTGAATTCTGCTATCCATTTTTTGACGGATGAATATGAAAGAGCGCAATCCCCTAATGTACTGACCATATCATCATGGATGGCTTTTGATGACAGCTCCTTCTTATGGAGGTACTTAATGACGGCACGCTGCTCGATTTGCTGCATTTGCGGAAATGATGTCAGATTGCTTTGTTAATAAATTTATAAAATTATAACTAATTATCGCACACGTTTAAAACTTCATACAATTAACAGGTCTGAACTGAACTAAATAATGTGGGTAGATTTGATTTTTAGAACTAAATGGATCAGTGTTAGGCCGACTACTTTTCAATCCACCCTCTAACAACAATAATAATTTTCAGATTATAAATCTCAAAAACGAACGTCATCGGCAGGACTCGAACCTGTGGCCTTTCCCTAACAAGGGGAACGTTCTGCCACTAAGTTACGATGCCCCTACCGATATCATTAAATTTTTGCTTCAGTGTACCTATTATAATTTCTAGATCACGCTACTATCTAAATATTTATGAATATTAGAAGCAAACTTATTGCTTTCAAATGCAGGAATTGTTTAACAATAAATAATAAAATAAATAAATAAATAAATATTTTTAAATATTTTTGGACATTCTCACACAACGTCGCGGCGTCCGTCGTCTAGCCCAAACTAAGGTATAAGCTTGTGCTATGGGACCTAGACAACTGTTAAACATACACATATATTTATGTATACATAGAAAACACCCAAACTCCAAAACAAACATTTGTGGATCACACAAATATTTGATTCGACCCGGGAATCAAATAATATGTCATTATGTACCATAATACCGGCTCCTAGACTACAACATTTAAATGACAACAAATAAATGCAAAAGCTTGTCGTTCGTCGACCTATTCCCTTCAGTACTCGTATTAGTGATGGTCACTGAGTTCTGATCATTAAAACGGCATCTTTGTCGTCAACGGAAGTCAGTGTTTCCCGCCATTACTGATGACACGCTCAATTGAGCGACATCTAGCGAACTACGTGAGGAGTTGCAGACGCTGTACTGGATAACTATGACGTCACGTTGCATCATTCGCAAAATTGTTACTTTTGCAAAACGAACTGTAGCCGGTTTCAAATGTTCAGATCAGGCCACGGTTCAGACCTTAGGAGACATGTGGATCATAAACTTATAGCATGGATCTAAAATCAGACCAAGTATGAAGACAAGTTCTTAGCTTGTAAGAATTCCATACTTTCGCGTGAACGAAGTCCATGGGGAACATTAAAAACTCTATTAGGTATAGGTACCCAATGATATTACAAAAATATAATAACACTCTTTCGAAGACTGTACCCCCCCCCATGTATGTACACAGACTCTGTGTCAATAGACCGTTAATCCATACTAAGTACATCTATTGGGAATTTAACATGGAACATTCGCTAGGTAAATAGCCGTGATATGAGTCTACGTAAGAGAGTCCCCATTTTCTTTGTATGGAAGGGGGCTTTTGTTAACCCGACCCGTGACCTCTGGAATAGCGGTCTCACGCAGGTCCTTTCAACCGACTACGCCACTTAAGAAGTCAAAAATGTGAGTGTGTAAAGCATCTCTGCTAACACCCTTGAGAATATCTTAGGCATGATTAATGTATATTTGTTTATTATTAATGGGAAAATCACGAGCGAACAAAACAAGATTGCAAAATATTTTGACATGGTTATTTGGAATGCCACGCACGCTATTGGTCGTGTCTACATAGAAGTTGTTAAGCACGTATACGCTATTACACAGGTTGTATGTTCAAGTGTCAAGGCTACTGGGTTTATTTGTAGCATTTCTTGTAATTGTGATGGTTAGTTACATGAACAGGATTTAGACTAATAGAGGAGTTTACAAGATATTGTGCGGACGAATTCCGACTGTGTGCTCTGTTTATTGTAGAGTAATAAACAAAATTGTTGATTCATATAAAGATAAGGATATAATGAATAGTATTGTTTATTTGTTTGAGTATTACGTAACTGTTTTATGGTTTCTCTGTGCCTGACCATCTTCCCCTCCCATTGACCACAAACAATAAGAAGCTGTCAAAATTTGTCACCCTATAGAAGTCCGGAAGTAAGTAATGTTTGCGACATGTCTAGCTTGCTATATGACCTTATATTTGAAAACAGTATATCTATTTCAACTCAAGATTATTAATGCAATAGAGTCTCGCGGTTAATCAACAGCAGAAATACATATTTTTTATTCTATTTCGGCTTCTGTTTAGTAGCTCAGTTGACAGAGCGTTCCTCCTGTCGTTTTTTTATCTTGCATTCAGCAGTGAGTCTGGTATTTTATCTAACAGATACTGGAAACTGGAATTGCATATTTAATTGAACAATAACAAAGAAAGTGCTCGATCATGAGAGTGTTGATCTGTATAACTACTGACATAGATCGTACATAACAGAATCCGGATGAAAAGTCTTAATGATTGTTGTTTGTTCCTAATCTAGTAGTGTTTAAACTGTCATATATGCGGTTACCAACTTCTGCCTACCAAGTTATCTTTTCCTACGTTTCAATACAACTTGGTAAAAAGTCATTCCTTCCATTGCTGCCATAGATAGAGCAACGTAGTCCGATTCCGCAAGGATTAAATTCGTTGCTTAACGTGATGCCTACTCGTATAAAAACTCGTTGGGTGGTTTTTATACGAGTAGTGGCTTCTCTTAGAGTTGTGTTGTTACCGATTCCCAACACATTACTAATATAATAAGGAACCATTAAGAAATTAGATATTATATCATCATAATCATACCAGAGACCACTAGGTAATACATTAACATATGCAAGGATTACTTTGATAGAGGCTTTATAAAAATACTTACAAATCACAAAACCAAGTGTCGCACATCCAAACAAAGACCTGCAAAGAAAAAAGAAAACAATTTAAAAAGGCTCATACTTAAGTATAAAAGTGTACATTAACATGAAGATAACTCATTAAATTGATGTTTACATGTTGACAAACTGGCTCTCCGAGTGCACGGGTGCATCGGGCAACTGATTGTTACAATGATAAAAAACGTTACGGAATTTAAAATGCTTATGTTGCGGTAATTTAGAGTTCAGATAACCATGACACCTTGAAACTGAATCCTTTTGACTCTAGTGTCGGACAAATCACACGACAAAAATCATTTACGCAAAAGTAATATTAGTACGATAAAAATATATCAAAATCTTTAGATAAACTTAAAAAATAACGTGATGACGCAGTGACTCAAAAATTAGGGAATGAAACGGCACCTAAAAATTGGGGCGACTGATGGTTTACATCATAAATAAATAAATAAATATTTAAGACAAATCACACAACGCCATCTAGTCTCAAACTAAGCAGAGCTTGTGATATGAGTACTAGATAAACTGATATAAATACTTATATAAACATTTTTTGTAAATACATACATATACATAGGAAACATCCAGACTTCGGTACAAACGTATATGTCATCACACAAAGTTAGCTCCGACCGGGAATCGAACCCTAGATTCCGGCGTCGAAAGCGGATGCACTACCGACCACGCTACCAAAGCAGTCTAAAGAAGCAATCAAGTCATGTGTGACAGGCAGTGACAGCGATGACTCGAGAACAGTGAAATTACGATTTATTTTTTAAGAGCTAAACCATCCAGATACATACTTAAATGAATGAAATGTTTTCGAAAACAATGAAAATGAATTCTATGGTTTTAACCATTAGTAAAGACACTTTAACATGATCCAGTTAATGCCAGTAATGTAGGTAAAGGAACATCAAAGTTAGCTCCAAAATAGAAACTATTCTCCAGAAAAAAATTGGTACACTTTTAAATACAACAACAAAACACAAACAGAGACAAGAAAAAGAGATCTATTATTGTCAAACTGCTATACAAACAGTCGTAATCATCATAATATTATGCCATATAAAACAAGCACGTCACTGTCGGAAATGGGACAGCATTCCTAATCCAATTGCCGGCAACGTGATGCTACTAAACTTTTTGTGCCTCGTAAATACTTACATAAATGGTATATAATACGAATATCATAACTTTGAGTTCGCCGCTAATGTTTTTATCGTCAAAATATAAAGCTGTTTGTCCACTATACAAGAAAACTAGTAATATAATACAATGGTTTTGTGCATACTGTTCATATTTATTTGTTATTTTTATGTAAGAACGCGTACAACGACGGGCTTAGTGCCATAGAAGTCTCACCAGGATTTTAGAGACCAAAGCCAACCTGTAGTGCACCTTTTGATGAATGAATGAAGATAAAGATCTAGCAGACAATAAAGTGCATTTTTAGGATTCCGTAGTAAATTCTCGGAACCCTTATAGTTTCGTCATGTCAGGTCAGGTTAGTGCGAGAAAGATGAAATTTTGCACAGGTATATGTATTTACTATTCCGACAAAGTCCTACAATAAAATTATGAAAAATATGGATAATTTTTTTTTCGCGTTAACCTCATCGTGTGGGGTATCATTAGATAGGTATTTGTAAAACATTGGGAGGTTGCTAAGACAATTTTTTGATTTAGGTGTTCGTTTGCGAGATATTCAACTTTAAAGCGCATTTTTTTGTTAAAACATCGTGTCCCCCATTTAAAATCTAAACGGCTAACTCAAAGAATCTGAAAAAAAACATGATGGTAGTCCATTTAATGAACTTTGAAGGAAAACTATAACGGACAAGACAACTTCGTTAGTTTAGTTGTTTTTTACCCACGACGTAACAAAGACGGTATAATGCGTTTGGGGTGAGAGAATGTTCGTTGCCATTATTATCCAAAACTACTTGTCCGATTTTGATGCAGTTTTCTGTTATGGGTTCGGGTTTGATTGGTGCATGTTCTTAGATAGGTGTTACGGTGGCAACTCACTTATATTATTTTTTTAATTACATTTTAATCACCGCCGTCGTGGGTATTTTCAAAAAATTTCGTTTTGTTACTTTAAATATTTAATTATTATGCGTTCCGTTTGACGTTCGAAGTCCCTTTATGAGAGAGTACGTCACTTCTTCGCTTCGCTTTGTCGTTAAATATCGCTTCCGTTTCCGCTATCTAGGCGCGCCGCCAGCGCCCTCTACCGCTCCCCCCACCTAAGTTACCTTTTAAGCACAAGCCGCCATCTTCGTCATTGTTGCGTCGTTTTTCGAGCCGAGCGCATTGTCGTTACGAAAAACTCTAGTACATTTATTAGATTCAATTTATGTCGCAAGTTTTTAAAAATTTTAAATAAATTTTCAACTTTCGAGATTCAAGTAGAAAGTAAAATCAAACTGTTTAGTTTGTTTTCCGTTATCTTAATAATAAAGTGAATAAAGAGGGTATAATTCCCTAGATAAAATGTGTTCAACTTCAAGTGAAAGTTCTTCGGATCCAGGGCCTATAAAAGGCCAATAGCGGAGTAGTTCGTGGGATCTGGACGAAAGGTTTGACCTATTGTCACAGCGTTGGTGAGTCATTTGAATAACATTTTAAATGCAAGTGCAGTTCTAATTACAAATGAATCACTTTCAGCGTGCAAATATCCTCATCCAAACATTTTTCAGATTTGTTAAATAGCTCAATACCAATCCAGTGATTAGTTTTACTTACATTAGATTCAGGTAGTACAGTAAAATTTAACGACTCGTTCTAAGAACTGAATGTCCCGGTAGCACGTGATTACAAAGATTTGTCGCTTCAAATTGGAACGCGTTTCAATATGATGTTCAGATTATGAACGCTACTGGATTATTTTTAGTTTTAAATTAAACTTAGGCCCAACGTTCAACGTTCTTGGGCTCAAATTAAGTCAACAGTACTTGATTCGGCAGTACATGTACTAAAATTAACTAAAATTAAAACTAATACGATTTATAGGTCTGGCAATGCAGACATTATGCTTAATTAATCCTCTATTTAGGAAAAGTTCCATCTATTACATCTACCTATAGGTATTTGATATCATTTTTGATTCCACGCCAGTATGGCAGTAGATTTACAATAAATCTTTGAAGGTATTTCTGAGTAAAGTACTAACGGCTAAAGGCTAAACTAACCTTAAAGCCGCCGCCGCGTCGCTCGACCAGTTAGATATAGTTTGAGATATTCTATCCACACTCGGGCGAGATCTCCGAATTTCCTTGACCCCTTCATGGCTGGATGAAATGAGAAGGGGGGGGGGCTACTTTTACCCAATAACCCGATCTTATAGGTAACTAGTTTTAGAATTCAATTGGTGGCCTTGAGATTTGCCAGTTACTTTTACTCTACCTATTGCTTTGTGAATCTGGCATTTAATATAAAACGTAAGTGTTACTTTGTGACAACTTACATTTAAGGCAGTACACGTGCGACAGCTGTAGGGAGGATCTGTAATATGTATATTAAATGTACATATTTCTACATCTTCACATCTTAATAATGGAATGGCGATGCGAAAATACACATTTATATTTCGATAGATCGTTTAGTAACGCCCTACTTTATACAATACATCTCTTCGAAAAGGATGTTAAACATTACGTTACCTATTGTCTGTGTGAAAATTTACCAAAATTAACAGATGGGTACATCATGAGATGTAAATGAATATTTATTTAACATTGACCTTGACCAATGGAAGATGTGGAATAATTTCCATCTCAAGGCATTCACGTGCATGAAACCGAAGCATTTGATCTGTTTCATCATTACCAAATGCCAAGTCTTCTACAACAAGTAGATTGGACGGTAAAGATAGACTAAGATCAAGCTCAGGCTGCATATGCACACGTAGATAGTCACTTTTTGCTGCCATGTGATACGTACTTGTCATACACACAGGGATACACTTGTAACCTGTGTGTGTGATATTATATGCGTCTGAGGCCATCATCACCAGACAATAAATGACTGACGTAAAACCTTTTGTAAAATACCTACAAAGTGTCAGATGCAGAAAATGAATAATACTCCTTTCATCACGCACTCAGTATCAGATTTCAAAACCAACTGCTACAGATGATATGTCTGTCACAGCATCGCCACGGATTTTCGCCTCAGTTATGAACTAGACCGCAGAGATACTTCGTACATGGTCAGTATCCCCACCTGACACGCGAGAGATCTGTGTTCGTTTCCCCACCGAAGAATCAGTCGGCTCAGATACAAAATTCAATACCATTTCTGGGTTATCGGCGGATCCATGGACGATACCAACTGGTATCATCGGTTTGGAGTGTCATGGGACACCAAATCCAATACAAGGTTCCTAATCTTAAAGAACAAAGAGTTCGTCACATGAACCATAGTCGGCTCGGATGGAAATTTCAATATAATTTCTGGGCTGGCGCATCAATTGACGACACCAACTAGGGCCATAAATTTCCTTGGGCATGGGACACCAAAGCCAATACGAAGTCCATACCCTCGGATGAAGTAAGAGTTCGTCAGATGTTTGTTGATGTTGCAGTCCGTAGTTGGGCACTACGCCTATTAGTACTCCCCCCTCAACTTGAAAACCTTCATCACCCCACCGCGCGGGGAATGTTCTATTAGCACAACGGATTCATCAGATGTTGCAGTCCGGCTTGCAGTCACCAGTTGAGACATAAACAGGCACAACGCCTATTAGGACTCTCACCCCAAGTTTAAAACCTTCATCACCCTAACGCGCGGGGAAGGTTCTATTAGTACAACGGATTCATCAGATTTTGCAGTACGGCTTGCAGTCAGCAGCCTAAACAGACACAACGCCTATTAGGACACCTCAACTTTAAAACCTTCATCACCCCAACGCGCGGGGAAGGTTCTATTAGTACAACGGATTCATCAGATGTTGCAGTACGGCTTGCAGTCAGCAGTTGGACCTAAGACGACTACGTTGTCTATTAGGAATCCCAACTTTGCAACCTTCGACACCCCCCGGGGAAGGTTGCAATGCTGGTTAATGCAGCTATAGAAGTATCCTCGATGTCGCTTAGTATTCCGAACTGAAATAACCGGCAGAGTATACCAGTTGTCTACAAAGAATGCCGACGACCCACGTCATCACCGCGCGACGCGTCGAACATTCTGTTGGAGCATTTGTGGACAACGAAACAGCCGTGGCCTACATGTAGAAGGAACAAGATCGCGTCTTGGCTAGATATTTACTTTTTGAACCTGGTTTGCCCCCATAGCACCGTGTTTCGCCCTCACCACGTACCAGGGCTTTTGAACACCAAAACCGACCGACCTTATAATAAATTATGGTCATTATCTTGGTGCATAAGAATTTATAATAGGAATATGAATACAAAATTTCTAAGCAATTACTTTTGAAATAGTATGCTTTTGTTAGGAAAATAGAATTTAATGTTCATTTACCCGGTAATGTACGCTTCTATATTTTATTTGTTTCTTGTTCAACACATTTCTCGTTGAAAAGTCTGTTATTCCCCACCGAAGAATCAGTCGGCTCAGATACAAAATTCAATACCATTTCTGGGTTATCGGCGGATCCATGGACGATACCAACTGGTATCATCGGTTTGGAGTGTCATGGGACACCTAATCCAATACAAGGTTCCTAATCTTAAAGAACAAAGAGTTCGTCACATGAACCATAGTCGGCTCGGATGGAAATTTCAATATAATTTCTGGGCTGGCGCATCAATTGACGACACCAACTAGGGCCATAAATTTCCTTGGGCATGGGACACCAAAGCCAATACGAAGTCCATACCCTCGGATGAAGTAAGAGTTCGTCAGATGTTTGTTGATGTTGCAGTCCGTAGTTGGGCACTACGCCTATTAGTACTCCCCCCTCAACTTGAAAACCTTCATCACCCCACCGCGCGGGGAATGTTCTATTAGCACAACGGATTCATCAGATGTTGCAGTCCGGCTTGCAGTCACCAGTTGAGACATAAACAGGCACAACGCCTATTAGGACTCTCACCTCAAGTTTAAAACCTTCATCACCCTAACGCGCGGGGAAGGTTCTATTAGTATAACGGATTCATCAGATGTTGCAGTACGGCTTGCAGTCAGCAGTTGGACCTAAGACGACTACGTTGTCTATTAGGAATCCCAACTTTGCAACCTTCGACACCCCCCGGGGAAGGTTGCAGTGCTGGTTAATGCAGCTATAGAAGTATCCTCGATGTCGCTTAGTATTCCGAACTGAAATAACCGGCAGAGTATACCAGTTGTCTACAAAGAATGCCGACGACCCACGTCATCACCGCGCGACGCGTCAAACATTCTGTTGGAGCATTTGTGGACAACAAAACAGCCGTGGCCTACATGAAGAAGGAACAAGATCGCGTCTTGGCTAGATATTTACTTTTTGAACCTGGTCGACCCCCATAGCACCGTGTTTCGCCCTCACCACGTACCAGGGCTTTTGAACACCAAAACCGACCGACCTTATAATAAATTATGGTCATTATCTTGGTGCATAAGAATTTATAATAGGAATATGAATACAAAATTTCTAAGCAATTACTTTTGAAATAGTATGCTTTTGTTAGGAAAATAGAATTTAATGTTCATTTACCCGGTAATGTACGCTTCTATATTTTATTTGTTTCTTGTTCAACACATTTCTCGTTGAAAAGTCTGTTATTGCAGCTGTTTGCGAAACAATATCAGATATTACAGTTATGCCAAATCTAATGATGATGCATAACACTGAAAGCTTGTACCTTGGCAAGACCTACGTCCCCTAAATTACAAATTTGGGGTGCAATGATGTTGATAAGTTGTTTAAAAAATTATAACTTCAAGTACTCACTTCAAGTACAAGTATCTGCAGATATTTTATTATTATGTTAATATCGTAGAGTACACGATATTAAACTATTGCATATTGACGTATACCAGCACGTTAGGCAGGGACCAAATTTGTTGCTCTATTATATTCATTGCACATTGACAACAATTTATAGATCACCAATATTCTATAAATAATCATTACAGAGGACCTCGATCTCCAATACCTTGTATATTGGTTTTGGGTAGAAAATTGCCTCATCGTACCAGCAATCTGGTGGGAAGTTGTTAATCTTGCCTGATAATAAGCATTGACGCAGTATATCGGGTACAGTAAATTTATAAAAAGGTACCCGATGAATCATAAGTCATAACTTTATTCCTCAATAAATATTTAGATAGAAATTATAATTCGTAAAAACTAATGATATCGGCCTCTCCCTAACAAGGAGAACCCTTTTACTACTAAGCTACGATGTCTATACCAAGTTCATATAATTTTAGCTTCATTTTCAATTTTAGTTCTCTAGATCGTGTTTTACGGTAGACGTCGGAGATGTTATATATTTGTCTTAGCCACTAGAAATCCCACAAGGCCAGTTACAGCAGCGATGAGTGGGTTTTGGGACAAAGAGTTTGGGCGGATGCGCCAGCTGGATGTGGTATACTGATGGTCTCATCTTTAAAGCTGTATAATTTTTTTATATTAATGTTATTCCAGCTAAAGCAAATTGAAAACATATATCTATTTTTAGAAAGTTTTATCTAAAAGAGATTCATGAAGGTAATACGAGACGTAATTGTCTAGTGCCTCAGAAACATCACTATCTCAGTTCTTTCAGCTGGATTTATAATTTCTATAAAGTAATTTGTAGGTTGATTTATTTGTTGCACCTTAGTTAAAGTGCACTTACGTTTATATATTTAATATACCTTCATCACATTGTTGCCTTTTTTAACTTAAACCACAAGCCACCAGAAGATAACAAACAGTCTCTCATAAAGGGACTTCGAACGTCAAACGGAACGCATAATATAAAAATTTTACCTTCGAATAAAATTACTATTATGCTTCCTATGACGTTCGAAGTCCCTGTTAGGCCTTCCTGGGGCTATACCATTATGAGCTTAACAATGACGAAGATGGCGGCTTGTGCTTAAAAGGTAACTTAGGTGGGGGAGCGGTAGAGGGCGCTGGCGGTGCGCCTAGATAGCGGAAACGGAAGCGATATTTAACGACAAAGCGAAGCGAGGAAGTGACGTACTCTCTCATAAAGGGACTTCGAACGTCATAGGAAGTATAATAGAAATTTTATTCGAAGGTAAAATTTTTATATTAATATTATTGAGGTATATCTAGGTTTTAAGTTTTTTCCCAACAAAAAGGTTTAAGTTTAGTTTAATTTACAACGCCATTTAGACAGTTTGTGCTCCTAGATCTCTTAGAAAACTGCTATAAATACTTATAAACTATTATTTTCTGAATACATACGAGTATAATACATAATTAATTTTACACAGAAAACATTTCTAACACAAGTTCCGCGCCGCGCGGTCATTTTATGAGAAAGGTTTAGATAATCATGATTTTATATAAGGTACTATTATATAGGTATACTTATTTAGACATTATTAAATTGAGTAATACCTATCACTCCTCAACCGCCCAGTCTGTACACCTCCTACGATCTATTATATAATAATGACTACCTATGACTACTAGTATGTGTAAGTTAACTTTGCCTCACAACATTTTTTTTTTATGTTATATTTTGTATCAACATACCTATAGGTATCAATATCTTGCTTTCACTGTCACAACATCGGCCCCACCCATTCACGATTCACAATATTTTATGCAATTTCAATACTGTTGGAATTTGACAACTAAATGATAGATCATTCAAAAATATGGAGGTTTTGAATTCGTCAGAATATTTTTTTTTTTGGGTTTTATGTCTAAAATCTGGTTTTTATCCCAAACGCGACTGTTTACGGGTTCCCCTTGTAGAGGAAGGCCAAAAACATTAGTTCTGCGAAATACCTATAAATTATTGAGGAAATGTTGATATATTAAAGATAACGAAAGCTCGAACTAATGGCGATAAAATAAAAAATGCTGAGTCAAAAACCATCTTTATTATCACGATAAGCTGCCTGTTTAGATCGATAATGAGCAAGTTATTCCAGGAGGTGGAGCCAGGGGTATCCACAGGAAGGTCCTATCATAATGTTGCAGTCAAAAATTAAAAAAAGAATTCTATCTATCGAAAAAAATATTAAATTACATAAAGAAGTGTTTTTAATGTTTGATGTGGCAAATGGAATGAAACAGTTATAGATTCGAATCTCAATCGTATCAAAATAAATGAGGTTTTAAACTTTATGATCATTTTTATGAGAAGTTTGGAATAACGTGAAAGTTTAACCATAAATATTATAAAGATTATCTCACATAATAATTCTTGAAGGAGAATGTGATGTTAGTGCCTATAGCAGGGCTATGTCACTCGCCTAACAATCGCAAAAAATACGTGACGTCAATTACAACTTGAAGTTGTAAGTCAGTAAGGGTTGTCTCTTGTTTGTGATACGTTTGTGATATTGACCATAGAGTTGCTATTGAGGCATTAACGTCATAATTATTGGTCAAATTATGCTGGTACTTGCCTGACAACCCTAACGTTCGAATTATGTTATCTATAAACAAAAGAATGTGCTTTAATTAACGTCGGAGTGTAAGTTCTGTATGTAAATACTATTCCCTATTCTGTGCCTAGTACGAGTATATAAGAGTTTTGACAATATTCTATTGATTTTTTTCCTAACCTTTTGTACCAATGATTCTTAGTTAAGTACCTATACTTACTCACTAATTCGATACAGTGAGTCAAACAAGTCGGAAATGGGCTTATCCTATAGATGGGTGTCCGAAATGTCGTATTTAAACTAAACATCACGACACAATAGAAACGAACGTATGGTGCGTTTGAAACCGACTCCAAAGGGGTTCGGTTTTCAACGTACAATACGAAGATCTTTTTTTTATTCCGCGGCCCATGGCTGACCCTGCGTCCATTGCCGAGCTCGTCTGGTCGTTAAGTCTAGCTAAAAGTTCATTTGGTCAACCTAAGCTACTCTGGTATGAGGTTGACTAGCCCCCATTACTCAAACCAGAATTTTGACGAACCATACATTGGAAAATGGTCAATAGACAGTATGTCTACATTTTCATTGATTTAAAAGGTTAAATAATATAACGATACCTAATGATAGCTATACCACCAAAAGATACGCCAGAAAAAAATGGACACGGAATTTAATACATTACACTAAGTTCTAATAGCAATAAGTACGAGGTCAAACCACAACCACATCATTTATATCTTATAGTTATTACCTTTCGTTGCGTAACAGTTATCTTAGTTGCTTTGTGTCCCAATTATTACAGCTTGTCAGTGAAAGTTATAAAGATATTGGCAAAATTATTAACTTCCGACTGAGTTTGATCGCTGATTGAGTCCGGTTGTCACTGATATACTGATTAACTGAGGGTTTTTTTTCTTTTTAACGTGGTCGGTGATTCATTAAGGAACTTTGCCTCTCCGCTGCGGGGGCAGCAGGACGGATTTTAGTGGGGCCGGTCCTTGGATGAAGAACAGGCCGGACTAGCCATTAAAACCTATCCACGGTGTTTCTCCTTCGCCTTAGCCGGGCCCCCTTATCTGGCAGATAAAATACCTAAAAAACCAGAGCAACTATAAACAGTTTCGGAACTGGGACACCTCCCCTGACTTACTCCTTTCTTTAAGGGGTATTTCGTGGAATGCTCCTGTACTCAGACTGATATGTTGGCGTTATTATACAATCACTTCAGTACTTTAATTAATAAATGAGTTCGATAATCAAGAGCTGCATAACCGCAAAGAAACTAATCAAGAAAGTACAGACAAGAGACGGATTTCAATGTTTGTATGTTTTCAAGACAGTAAATAATCTTCTTCGCTATAAGCTGGGCTTTGCTCCGAGTTATGACCATTATCAATATTAATTTCCATAAGTCCACAATCAAGGGAGACAAACAAGATTATGTAAAGCATCAGTTCAAACAATCTCACTACGCTTTCACCGTTTTATTTACTGTCCACATACTGACCGAGCTATTAGTGAGATTTCTAATATTTCTCCACATAATATGACAAGTGGATATAATATTAATGATGCACCAGGTGACTGTCGTGATCTCTAGAAAGTAATAAATATCAAAATACGCGTCAAAAATTGACATTGAATTTATTATATTATAAAAAAAATTGAAATAGGTTCACCCAGTCTAGAGATATGAGGTAACAAACATAAAAAAAACATACAGTCGAATTGAGAACCTCCTTCTTTTTGGAAGTCGGTTGAAAAACCTAAGTGACTTAGGCGGGACTCAAACTAGTGACGTTGGATCTCCTTTTAGGATGATGCACTGCCCAATGAATAATTAGAATTACAATTGACGATTTCTTCTTAAGTCGACGTCAACGATGCAGGTCGCACTGAGATCTTGGTCAGACTATCATGAATCCAAAACTAGTTAGCAAAAGAAGTCAAAGAGACCGCAAAAACTTAATCAATTAGTTAATTTACTGCTCTGTCACGTGATACATGTATTTATACTTTATTTATTTATAAATCATTGCAATCATGTTTGACATCAGATGTTACAGCAGTAATTTATAGATTCACTATATTTTAATAAAATAGTAGGCATGCAATTTTAATAGGTGGCTCAATCGAGAGCAAAATTTCTGGAATCAATCCTACCATATCAAGTAAGACCAACATTTACCGGGAAAAACAGTCCTTTGTTACTTTTGCATAAAATAGTTTTCTAGAAGTAAAAAAATTACAAAATCAGTCAGACTGCTTCGGTGGCGTGGTCGGTAGTGCAGTGGGCTTTGGACTCTGGTGTCTCGGGTTTGATTCCTAGGTCGAATGAAATATTTTTGTGATCCACAAACGTTGGTTTCGGAATTTGGGTGTTTTTTATGTATATTATATATGTATTTAGAAATAAATATGTTTATCAGTCGTCTAGATCCCATCACAATCCTAATCCAGCGCAAGCTTATAGCTTAGTTTGGGCTGGATGACGTTGTGTGAGAATGTCCAAAATATTCAAAAAAACTTCATTCGTTTTAGAGTTAATCGATAGCCAAGAAACAAATCTTTCCTCTTTAAACCTAGTATAGAAACACTCCCGCCGCCGGTACACCAGGTTTCGCCGGAGGCGTCGCCGCCCAGACGACGCGGCAGCCCGAGAGGCGGAGCTTTTTCAGGCATACAGGGAGGCTAAAGGTAATCTCCAGGAGACGATAAAGCGGGCCAAGACGGCGGCCCGCGAGGAGCTCCTGGAGACCCTGCAGCAGAACCCATGGGGGCGCCCGTACCTACAGGTCAGGGAGAAACTCCGACCTAGGGCGCCCCCACTGACCCAGAGTCTCCAGCCGCAGCAGCTGGAGCGGGTCATGGGCTCCCTGTTTCCGACGAGCGCGGAGGAGCACGTCCCTCCGCGCATGGCTCCGTCTCTGCCCGACGCGGATAGCACCAGCGAAGACGACCTACCCGAAGTCAGGGTGGGGGAGCTAGGTGCGGCAGTACTCCGGCTTAAACGCCGGAAAATCACTGCCCCCGGACCCGACGGCATTCCTGGCCGTGCATGGGTCCTGGCCCTCGAAGAACTCGGGCCTCGACTGATGGGGCTCTTTAGCGCATGCCTCGAAAGGGGCCAGTTTCCCAAGGTGTGGAGGACGGGGAAACTGGTCCTGATCCGTAAGGCGGGGCGGCCGGTGGACTCACCGTCCGGATACCGGCCGATCGTGTTGCTCGACGAGGTGTGTAAGCTCTTTGAGCGCATTATCGCGGAACGCCTCGTCGAGCATCTCACGAGTGTGGGGCCAGACCTGGCGGATAACCAGTTCGGTTTCCGTCGGGGACGCTCCACCGTGAGCGCGATCATGCTCGTGAAGAGCCTGACGGAGGAAGCAGTCTCGCAGGGCAAGGTGGTGGTGGCGGTGTCTCTTGACATCGCCAACGCGTTCAACACCTTGCCATGGAGCTGCGTTAGGGAGGCGCTCGTGTATCACGAAACGCCTCTCTACCTCCGTCGTATTGTCGGGGCCTATCTCTCGGAGAGGGCCATAGCTTTCCCCAGCTGGCTCGGGCCAGCTCGGCGAGATGTGTCGTGCGGTGTTCCGCAGGGGTCGGTCCTGGGGCCGCTTCTGTGGAACATCGGCTACGACTGGGTGCTGCGGGGTGCGTTGCCTAGGGGTGTCGGCGTAACGTGCTACGCCGACGATACCCTCGTCACGGCGCGGGGTGCAACGTACCAGGAGGCAGCACTCAAGGTCACGACGGGTGTTGCTCGAGTCGTGGGTCGGATACGGCAGCTGGGACTGGAGGTGGCCTTGCACAAGTCCGAGGTTCTGTGTTTTCACAGACCTCGGAACGGTCCACCAGAAGGTTCCAGCATAAATGTGGGAGGCGTTAGCATCGGCATCAATCCCTCGATGAAGTACCTAGGGATCGTACTTGATAGCCGATGGAACTTCGGACCACATTTCCGAAGTTTGGTCCCCAAGGTGACGCAGGCATCGGTCGCGCTTTCGCGACTGATGCCCAACCTAAAGGGACCCAACGCCTCCTGCAGGAGACTGTACCTGGGGATCGTGCGGAGTATGGCCCTATACGGGGCTCCCGTATGGGCGGATAGGTTGGCGGTCAAGGGGAACGTGACTCTGTTAAACAGACCACTTAGAACCTTGGCCGTCAGAACCGTACGGGGGTACCGCACGATCTCCGGAGAGGCTGCATGTCTCCTAGCCGGGACCCCTCCATGGGACCTGGAAGCGAGAGCCCTTGCGTCATTGTTCCAATGGCGCAAGGAGGCGCTGGAGCGGGACCACAGGCCTGCGTCTCGAGAAATCGAGGACCAGCGGTCCCAACTCCGCCAGGATCTCATGGAGTCATGGAGGGTGCGACTTGAGCAACCCAAGGGGGGTGCCATCTTTATCGCGGCGGTGAGACCGATCATGGACGATTGGCTGCAGAGGCAGCATGGTGACCTCACGTACCGTGCGACGCAGATGGTTGCCGGGCATGGATGCTTCGGTAGCTATCTGTTTCGCATGCATCGTGAGGTCACACCCCGGTGTCAACACTGCGAGGTTTCCGACGACGACACCGCACTCCACACGTTGGTGGAGAACTCAGCGTGGGCGAGTCAGCGCCGGGACCTCGTAGTGGGTCTGGGCGTGGATACCCTCTCGCTGGGGACCATGCTTCAAGCCATGGTATCCAGCGGGAGTAGGTGGAACGCGGCCGTGTCCTTCTGCGAGCAAGTCATGCTCGCGAAGGAGGCGGCCGGGAGGGAGAGGGAGCGTACCCTCCCCGCCGAGTTCCGTAGTCGGCGGCCAGGCCGCCCCAGACTACGCGACTACGCCCAAGACTATCGTCCTCCATGATCGGGGCCTGAGGACGGCGGGATCGCCACCCACCGTCCTTACAGAAGCAGGCTAGAAGGGTTGCGTGCTGCGGGGCCTTTGCCCCATAGCACGCAACCAGATTCACTCACTGACGCGGGATAAAACCCGACCCCAATGACGCGGGATTCTCGTCCCGACCAAACACCCGCAGAGACCACAGGGGTGGTCAAAGTCCGCCGGGCGCCACTGGACATACCCTCTGCTAGTAACCAGGGACGCCCGGCAACGGACGTTAGAGCGGCCGCGGCCTTGGGCCGCGGAATTAAAAAAAAAAAAAAAAAAAAAGTATAGAAACACTATAAGATAACTACGAGTATATACGATATGTTATAAGATAGATTAAACTTAGTTATGATAAAAATGACGAAAGTTAATTTCGATAATATGAACATATAGTTCACGCAACTTTCCACATCTTTTCAATTATTATGTTCATAAATAAGTTTTTACGCACCACTGATCTACTCACTATAGATACAACAAAACAATACGATTATTTATTTATTACAAGATTAGTTAGATATTAATATATAACGTTGCGCAATGTCCAAATGAATAGTTATTAATACATAATAAATTGTATGTTACATAATTTATGAGTAGGTACAGAGTTTTTAATAACAAACACACTAACCAAATGTAATTTAGTAATTGCTCTGCGTTAAATAAATGAATTCCAAATAGAAATCTAATAAAATAATAAAATATGAGTGTCAGTCGGAGTCTTAATCAAAAAACGAGCAATTCTAAATAGAATATAAATACAACGATATTCAGACTTCCATTTACAATATAATGGAAGTATGAATATCGTTGTAGATTTAAAAATTATATGATGTACTAAATTAAATGTACTTGATACCAAAAATTTATGGTTAAAAGTAAGTTCTTATTTGAAGTTTTAGATAAAAGATATGCATGCGGCAGCGGCGTGCACTCCGAGACACGGAGGGCCTCAATGTCTAAAGAAATGGTCACCTATCCTTAAAACCGGCCTGGCTAGATGTTGCTTAAACTTTGCAATGTGTTAACCTACTCGGTTACTGCTTGTAGCCCCTCTACTAAGCAGAGAACTAGATAACAGACATAAATACTTATCTACTACACATTTTTGTTAGTAGTTTTTACCTACATAAGTAGGTACTCGAATTCAAACACTGTTACAAAAATTTGCGGCTCACATAAGTTTTTATTCCGACCCAGTTATAAAACCCGCGACTTCCAAATTCGAACCACAAGCTCTTCAACTTTTTTAAAAAAAAGGGGGCTCAACCGATGTTCATCGATGATTTCGCCATGTCAAGGTTATGTTTGATTAGTTGATAATCCCGCACAGAAGAACTAGTTATTCCTAACTAGCTCCAGGTGCAGGACAAGAAACGTTGTTAGGTATACGAGTGTCTGGGAACCCGATTTTTGCGGAGCGCCAGAGGTAACCTAAAACCAGCCACGCGCTCAGCAAAAATCGAACTCCTGAACAACAAGTTAAAAGATAACTCTACGACTACGTCAAAAAGTTAAAGTTGATGTTGAAAACAAGAACCTAGAATCGATCAAACTTAGATAATATATTTAACACCAACACTATCTTTTGATTCAGGTGAGAAAGTACGTAGGTGTTCGTAAGTCCCTGCTTGATTAGGGTTGTCACTGCTGACATTTTATAAAATGACAAAAAAGGAGGAGGTTCTCAATTCGACAGTATGTTTTTTTTCCTTTGGTCTCGGTGAAACGATTTTGAATTTTTTTTTTTAATCGAAAGCTATTACTTTCCAAGTGGTCCCATTTCAATTTGGTCCCATTTCGACAATTATTTGGTCTCATTTAGGTAATTTGAAGTCAGTTGCTGTGTCAATTTTTGACGTGTATTTTATTTATTACCAGCTGATCGCCGCAGCTCCGCCCGCGTGATTTAGTTTACTCGTTCCCGGTTCCCGTGGGAACACATTACCCGGGATAAAAAGTAGCCTATATTACTCAGGGTGAATGTAGCTTTCCAATGGTGAAAAAAAAATTGAAATCCGCACAGTAGTTTTGGAGTTTATTCATTACAAACATACACACAAAAATACAAATCTTTCATCTTTATAATAGTAGTATAGAAAACTAGAGTTGAAGTACCTACATGAATTCATTTAGTTTGTCTGATTACCAAGTCTCAGCCAAGCTGCGCCAACAAGGATAGCAGGAGCAGATACTCAAAAGTGACGTTTTTGTATGGAAAATTTAAGTTAAACTTAAAATTTCCATACAAAATTATGAGTATCTGCTTATTTAAGTGACTTTTCAGTATTCGGTCGTTAGTCCCACCAAGGTTTTAGAGTCCAAGAAGTAAGAGTGAAAGTATATAATTATAATATTTAGCTATATGCATAATTATGCATATCTTTAGATCGAGAGTTTCATATTATTCAATTCTAAAAATTGGGGAATATCTAGTTAATACTATCAGGCGTTACTTTTCGGAAGTCCATAGTTAAATTAAATAAATCTAACTACTTTGCAATATTCCGCCACATGCAAATTACCCAACTCTCGTATTTATTCATGCACAAGTCCGCCTTCCAAACCCACTTAGGCCGAAAGAATAGAGAAATAATTTTGAAAATAGAATAAATATGAGAGTTGTGTGTGTTATCGTGCAAAAAATAATAAAAAACCTCGACACGTGTTTCGCCCCCAACCAGGGGCATCATCAGGAGATGTTGATGGCTCGGCGCACGGCGACCGAAGAGCCACAACTCGTAAACTGCACCTATTTATATCCTAGGTTTTTTATTTCTACCCACAACCATTACACCAAATTATTTTATGTCTAGCCACCACCGTTGTTTGAATGACGTATATCTACCCGCAGCAAAGGGGAAGAGGCGAAATTAAGTTGATCATTTAAAATATTAGGGTTCAAGCGTCTATGTTTGTAGACTTCTAATTGTTCCAAAACCGAAAGCCTCAGTCCTTTGTTGCAGGTGTGCAGAACGTCATAAGTGTGAGGATTAGGTAGGGAGTGACCGGAGTCCAACAAATGTTTTAAGAAATGAGACCGTTCTGGGCGATTGTTTCTAAAAAGCTGATATATGTTCTTTATACCGCGTCGCGAAGCTACGGCCGGTTTGGCCAATATAAACACCCTCACAATCCCCACACTTAAGCCTATACACACCTGACTTCCTGTCATCTCCAATTTTCTCCTTAACATTGCAAATGTTTGCAAATGTTTCTCCGGATAGTCCGTTCTAAACGCGACATGAATATTATTTTTACGCAAAATTTTGGCAACTTTATCAGATATCGGACCTAAATAAGTTAGAATAGCTCTATACCGATTGACGTCACGATCCGGGGGAACAGCATATAGTAAACTACGCGTAATTGAGGCTCGCCGCCTTCCAACTAAGTTGTCCACAAGCTTGGTACTGTAACCATTAGATTTAGCAATTTGATAAATAATATTTAATTCGCGGTTAAAATTTATTTGAGAAAGTGGAACCGAAAATAGCCTGTGAACATAGCTGTGGAAGGCGGCAAGCTTGTGCTGCCAAGGATGACAGGAAGTAGCAGGAATTACTGTGTCAGTATGAGTGGGTTTGCGAAAGATCCGGAATTCATGCCCATCCTCATTTCTAGTAATAGTCAAATCTAAGAAATTTATGGACCTATCCTTCTCTAACTCGAGTTTGAATTTGATTTTAGGGTGAACACTATTCAAATCACCTTTTTTTGGGTAGGATTTGGCAGTTGGCCAAAAGGTCGTTTGTCGAGTCAATGAAAAAGTGCGAGTCGACGGGTCTCTGACCGGCGTCCGCCGCCATGATTTTATTCACGTCTGAGACTGGTTAGCGTGAATCCCGGACGAGGAGTTGCTGCAGAGGCAAATGAAGTGCTGAGTGGCGGCAGGGTGAGATTATAGACGACCAGACGTACTAAAATAAGGTACGTGTCTAGGTTTCTTTGTTGTATGTCTTTTGGCACCGATTAGATAACTCGTGCAAGAAATGACAGTATTTTGTTCTTTTCTAGGGATTGGTCACATGGCACATATGTTGGGAAGAGGTGGGAATTCGCCAGGCGTGTTAATCGCCAGATAGCGGTAAGTTTCCGATACCTGCACGCCAGACCAACGACAACAGTTGTTAGGTTAGGTTATAATTTCCCACCTGTGTTTCAGATAGAGGGTAATTAAACAAGAAGTTAATTAAACAAGAAATCAACGAATCATTGCCATAGCCAACAGCGAGGCGATCCGGCTGTACACCGGGTCCACCTGCACCGCGCCTTTCAACCCCAGCTGGTCATCGTCGCGCCGCCAGGATTCTGCGAGTCGTCGCAGAAGGTTGGACGCGCGACCCAGGCACAGCTAAGTGTTTCTTTTGTACACCTAACATTTAGGGAATTATGTCATCTCCCTTGTCGCCACGTCCGGTGAAGGAATAGAGTTCCTTGAGCAGTAGGAACAAGCTCCTCCTCTGCCTATCGCCCTGTGGCGAAGTAGTAGATGCAAGTACTCCACGATCCCTGGGGGGTCGCTGTGGGCACGCCAGCGTTCTGGTGGTTCGCCGCGTGGAAGTGTCTTGAGGATCACATAAGACGCAGTGTGCAACGGCTGGGTTCATGTGACCACTCTCAACCTCTAGTTCTTTGAGGGAGTCATCAGGTGAGGCCAGTCGGGCACACATTCCCCAGGTCATTCGGGGCACGGGGAAAAGGACACGTTACACCACGTAATAGGAGGCAAGCCTGTAGCCGTTACCGAGGTCTACAGAAAATCCTTTACCACTCTGTAATTCAAACCAAAATTCAAACGGTCTGGACAGATGTTACACACCACTAAATAGAATCTGCACGGAGCATTTGCCATTTTATAGCAGATTTATATATTATTATTTTCAGGGATGTGTTGGGCCCTGAAGATATTGATACCTCTTAGTACCTATTAATAACACAATTTAAAAAGTATTCACATACAGATTATAAAAATGCTGCATAATCCACGGTTGCCAACCCTAAAACACAAATAAATGTGTAATTGGCGTTCGTGTCGTCAGATATTTATGCGATACGCTGAGATAAGCCCGATGCCTCCACGGACGATTACTTGTGTATTTAAGAGTGGTACGGACCTCTTGTGACGACTGCCGGCATGTTGTGATAACCCAGTCATGTTATAGGAGTGGGTGGGATATAATATATTTTGGATAATGTGTTTCCTAGAAAACCTTAATCCAATAATATAGATATCCTTCAATTAACTGCTTAGGGAAATCATATACCTTTCAATTTGATGATACCAGAGGAAATGTTTGTTTGTACCTAATCGATAAACCCTGAAATGAATGAACCGGTTGTAATACTTCTTGCACTGCTAGAAAGTGATTTTATGAATAAGTATCATAGATCAGTCAACAGTCAACCCCTGACCACAGCTCTTGTAACAGGGTCGAAACGTCGGGTAATAAAGAGGTGTGTATACATATATCTCAATAATCGCGTAAATTACCCGTTTGTATTAACTTTATAATACTTTATATATAACATTATTAGCGGGTAAAAAGTATATGTTCCCGTGGGAAATGGGAATTGGAATTCCACACGGGTTCTTCAGTAACTATATTAAAGTCACTTCCGAGTCATGTATGTACGCATAAATCGTTTTATAAGAGTAGAGAATGAGAGAAAGTATTTAGAGATTTCATCAATAAATTAAGTGATTCGAAGCGAAGGATTTGTGTTAATTAATTGCATCCGTGCATCGAGAAGGCTGGCAACTAATCACTTAGTCAATTTTCTTGGACAACTGGAATTGATCAACGGACATCACAAAAGGAGAAGAAGAAGTTCAATCATGCTGAAATTGGGAAGACCAACGCAGTTGCTAACTGCTATTCGACTGAACCTCGTTAACGATGTTCCCAATTGTTTCCAATACTCTCAAGTATATTTGTATGCAGACGATTTAAAGTTTTCCAGAACTATCAGGCATACAGATGATGCTAAATGTCTTCAAATGGATATAGATAGACTCGTCGAATGGTGCGACCTTAACAAAATGCAATTAAACATAGATAAATGCAAGTTGTTGAAATTCACTAGAAACCATAACCTTGTTCATTTTGCCTACTACATAAAAACCACCAAAATTGATGAACTTGATACCATTAGAGACCTCGGAGTTATATTTGACTCTAAATTAACATTTACGACGCATATAGATCATACTATAAAAAAAGCTTCTCGAATGCTTGGTTTCGTTTTGAGATCGTGCAAGAGTTTTCGCAATACTTTCACTAAAATTTTATTGTACAACTCGCTTATTAGGAGCATCCTGGAATACTGTAGTGTGGTATGGCGGCCGCACTATGCTACTCACGCGTTAAGGCTGGAACGAGTACAGAGACGCTTTCTGAGTCATTTAGCGTTTTCTAATGGCGTTGCGAAGAAAATTCGCTCGTATGATAGAAGACTAAAACATTTTAATATTAAACGTCTATCTGATCGCTTCAAATTCAATGATGCTATGTTTGCCTCTAAAGTTCTCAATAACAAAATTGACTGCTCACCACTTTTAGGCCTTTTCAGGTTTCGTGTTCCTTCAAGGATCCCTCGCAATCCAATCACACCAATGTGCCCACCCCTGAGAAGGACGGTTCTCGGAGCTAATTCTCCCTATGCAAGGTTGTGCAGGGTAATAAATAGTTGCAGCCAGTGTGTAGATGTACATTTCCACTCATTTGGAAGACAAAGGTCGGTTTTCGGCTCCTTGCCCTAACAGGCTTGGTTGTTTTTGTTTTTTTTTTTGTATTGTTTCAAGATTTTATTGTACATCTAAGATGATATTGTTTGCTTTTCTGAATGTTTCTTTTTATTGTTAACAATTTTTATTGTGATGGTGGGTAAGCTCCCCCTTAAATGTAACATTTTTGCATGTTGTGTCTACCTATAAGTAACCGTTACATTAGACTTTCATCTATTCCAGTGTTATTGTATACTTGAATGAATGTAAACAGTTGTTGGCGGACCTAAATAAATAAATAAATAAATAAATAAATAAACTTATTCGATATTTTGCGTGGAGCGACTGCTATGTGACCTGCACAACCCAGGGGCGATATCAAAGTTCTGTAGTTAGACCGGTCGGATTTTTGATTTAGGGCTCCAACTACGCCTAAGGACTGCCGTAGATGTTTGTATGACAACCAGGACGGACGGCTTAACTAGCTCTCCGAGACACGGTGAGGTCTCAATGTCATAATATATGGTCACCCACCCTAAGACCGGCCTGACTAGATGTTGCTTAACCTTTGCAATGTGTTAACATTATCGGTTGCCTCAAGACCACGACCCCCTGGGAAGACCTACAACTATAATAAATAATTTAAATGTAATTTATTAAATAAACAATTCCACAGGAGATTTTTATAGGTACCTATTATTATCATCAATCTTACTGCATTTATTTTCAAGAGGACTACTGATATTTTGACATAATGACTGTAGAACAGTCGGAACTGCCGTTCTCGATGACGCTCAGATGAAATGCCACTTCTTGGTCACTCTTCCATAGGATAGGCACAGTTGTTCAACTCACTGTGTCGTATACAAATCTGTAAGTGCTCTGAATGCCAACAGTTGGTAATGATATTTTGTATTCTTGAATATTGTAACTTTTACTTCCACGCGACAAACCAACATTACGTAACAATACTACTTACGATCTCGTAAGTGACAATTAACTACTACTATAATGTAATTAGGACTTATTCATTCGTAATTTGACGCAACAATGACATGAAAAACGCTTAATATTTTTTATTATTAAAAAAACTACTTAACTCTAACGATTAAATAAAAGATGCTGAGTCTAAAACATTCAGATTTCTTTTTCGGTTTTGTTTTTTTTCGAACAACCCGTTAAAACGGCTGCTCCAATTGAGATAAAATTTGGTATCAAATATAATTCTACGAGTACCTTGAATCCCAAAAATAATTATATTGCCATGGAAAGAGTGATCGGGAAATCTCAACTACGCATTCGAGCATCCGCTATTAAGCCATATAACGGTCAACTAAATATATTTTATATAGGCAATATCTAGTGGTAGGTATGACGGTATATCAGAGGTCACTTGACGTCACACAGCACCAAATCATATGTGGCCGTGTATTTGTATTACAAGACATTGCAGTTGGTATGCTATAAAGAAACAATACTACAACCCATTAAACGTCACAACATATTTCTCTGCAAGTATTTTTGAATGGCAGGGCTGTCAAATCAAACGAATTTGAAGGTTTCAAGATTACTTCGTCCAGATGGTAACTTCAAAAAGCTTAAAGAAAACTAAATTGACCTGGAAGGCTCTTAATAGAATGCGAACCCATATTGGTGGATCCAAAGATAATATGTTCAAGTGGGGTTACATTGAATGTTGTTTAACACCACAAACCATCAGCCACATGATGTCATGCACGGGTTACCCAGAGTCGTGCACTTTAGATGACCTGTACGAGGCGAGGCCAAATGCAATTCGCGTCGTAGACCACTGGGCCAAGACAATACTCGTATAATCATCATAGTGTTGCCCATCGACACGAGAAGAAGAAGAATTGACATTTAGCTCTCTCTCTCTCTATTTGAGTGGTAAAACCATACTTTAAGATGGAGAGGAGTAGCCAGAGGTGCACTACACACTCACACTTTGCCAGTAATTTTGTCGGTCCTACGTAGTAGGGGGTCAGTCTGTTGCCATTACCGAGCACTATAAAAAATCAATAACAACTCTGTGATTCAAATCAAATTTAACAACCAGGACAGATGTTATGTACTTAGGTGGTAACTACAGAATCCCTGCAGTCCGAGCATTATCATACTTTAGTCGTTTATGTGAGAGCTTCAAACGACCACTTGCATTTCCTCATTCTTCTTCTTTGTGTTTTTTCTAAATCATTCTATTGGATTTATAATTTTTGTGACTGTTTATAAAACAATTCCAGTCAACACAACCAACCCTACAAGAATCTGGATCTCATTCTCCCAGCAAAACAAACAGGTTACGAAAACAATTGGCTAATTGCTGCAATTGTTACGAGCCAGCCACACGTCCAAGGTGAGGTGCGGCCATTTCTCGCAGCCGTGGGAGAATTTGGTAGGAATTGTGGTGCAAAATGCTTACTTATAATACTTTACGTCACTCCTTAATGGCGTATTACTAAAGTCTTACGTTAAATATCTTTAATTTTCGTAAATCACGAGCATAAGTCATTAGGGAAAAGAAAAAACTAATTTCGTTTTTGCTTTGCCGGTAGGCCACTTTGCTCACACTAAATATACAAAAGCGTGTACCTATAATAAAAATGCTAATATTGGAGCACTGAACTGATTTATTTTAAAATAAGTTTTAAATTATACAACCTGGCTACAATGCAGATTTTGGAAGAGAGAGAAAATGTGTTGCTATAAAATTCATATGAAATGAAATGTTGACATACTTTATAATTTGGTTGTTGTTAAAATATTTCATATAAAAGGACCATACATACATACATACATTATATCATGCCTGTATCTGCGAAGGGGTAGGCAGAGGTGCATTACACACCCACTCTTTGCCAGTAATTTTATAGTCCCACGTAATAGGGGGCAAGCCTATTGCCTTAACCGGGCACTAAAGTTTTTTTATGGGTTTATAAAAGGACCAAACACAACATATCTTTATCCTCGAAAGGAAACACTTCTAACGTTTAATTAACCTACATTTTACTAATATTTTTGACGTCCCACGTAATAGCAGACGAGGTTATTGCCTGCCACTTCCAGGCACTATCTTTGCCAGAGCTCAAACACTGAATCAAATATTTTCACATCTATATATTTGACCCGACCCAGGGATTAAACCTGCGACCTCTGGGTTAGTAATCTCAAGTATACGGTACGACTACACTACCGAGACAGTCAAATAGTACGTTTGTGTTTTACTGGCGCTACGTGATCTTAGGATCGATAAATCATATCAATCAAGAAGATAAATCAAATTTATAATATTATAATATTGAAGGTTTTCATAATATTCACGGTTGTTTAATTAAATATACTTGAATTCGAAACTCCTTAAATATTGCGTTAATTCTCTTCTTAATACGGGTAGGTATATATAACTTTGACCTTTGCTGCTCCTCTTGATGACAATAACTAAATAGAAATATTGGTTTTATCGTGATTTATGATAAAAATTACTAGTACCTATGTAAATGATGACATAAACTGCAGAAAACCTCATCGTAGCTCACACCAAAGATATCCGCTATGCTTAAGACGTGACCCCACATAAAAGCTTAACAGAAACATATTGCACAATCGTTTTGTAAAACTAATAAACTAAAATCGAAAGTCAGTAAATTGCCATAATAGGTTCAACACACTTCCAACACTACCAACACTACAGACTACAGTTCAACAAACAATTCAACGACATCCGTTCACACATTTACTCAAAAGCATTACGTTTATTTGCAGTCCCATTCAGTATTAGCGTCACCTTACAAAACCAAATATTGACAAAGGATTACATAATATTTACTGCACAGTGTTAAATCTGATTAGAATATGTTCGACAAAAAGTGAAAGACAATTATTCCCTAAAGCTTGTGAATTTCCCACTATGCGGGGTGTAGTCAACTCATTCTCTTTTTAATTAGAACTATGTTATGTCACGCGGTAGAAAGGCAAGACGTATGCTCAGCTCATTGTGTAGTGAGAAGGTGAGCAATTACTTCGCTAACATGTCTTTTTGTCATTATGTCGCATAATTTGCATTTAGGATGAGAACACTAAGTTATAATTACGCATGTATATACTGGGAGTATACTAAGTTAATCTGAGTTTTATTGCCAGGTTCTTTCTCTCGGTTCTACTTATTGCTTTGCGAATCTGGCAGTACATGTAAATATAGAAGCAATGACATTTTTTATTTTAAGTACTTACTGACGTTTGTAAGAGCCATTTAGTGACCTATACAAATAAATAAATCATTTCATTTGAGCCCGTAGTCTAGTGGCTAAAGCACGTTATATTTCGACCATACATTGATCTTGGACCACCAAACGACGCGTTATGCTAGCTTTCTTGTAACCTACGCGCAGGACATCTGACCTCCACGATCGGGGCCTGAGGATGGATTGGTAACCAAGCATGCCAGAGGGTGGCGTGTTGTGGGGTTTCCGTTCACGCACGCGGGATAAAACCCTGACTCAAAAGATGCGAGTTAACACCCGACCCAACCCTAGACAAAGACCGCATATCTGGCCACGAGGGTGTACCTACCCGGGACGTCCGGCAATTAACGTTATGTCGGAAAATTCAAAACTTGTTCATTACATATCTTTCGGTATTTCCATCCGAATAAATAACAAATTAACCTACCTACTAGATTTATCTACTTAGCAAAGTTTCCGGTAAAGTTTATAATAATATGTAACTTTCTATGAATTCATAAATATAGTAATTGCTGACCCAGTACACATATTTATGATCTAACGATAATAACATAAACATGTGTAATGGGTCAGCGATAACTCCATTTTTACACGTTACAGATAAAGAGACAACTTCCACAACCTCAAAAGTAGATAAACCCTTTACTTTTGATTTGATCGGCTATCGAAGGATTCAACTCCTAAAACTTCAATCACGTGACCAATAAAGAACATTTTCTGCAATAACATTGGCCGACACGACACTGGCTGTGCTATGCCGGCAGGCGTATTGGTATGACGTTGCAACTCCTGAAATGACCGCATCGTGACTCCGTTTTCTGATTGAAACATTGTTTTATAGCAACTCAGCGCATAAAGCATTGATTATGCAATAGAAGAATAACAAACAAATATTTGTAGATATCGTATTTGATGGTGAAGAGTTCGCCTAAACTTTGTTTCCAAATACTTTATAGGTAATTGAAAAAATTTAATGTCATCCAGCCAGGAATTAATAGGGGTCTTTCTCTGACAAAGAGAACACTATACCAGCTAAGTCACTATTGAAATCACTGCCACTGAAAAACACTGAATTTATTTGAGCTTTAAGCTCCAGATTTAACTTAATATTTTTGACAAGTAATAAAGTAGCATTAAGCGGAATCCTTGTAAGTGATATTTTAAAATCAAGGAATGCTGCTTCTTTCCATTCGCAATATCGTCTTATAGGATAACAGGGAATCAGCACCAAAAATCTTGGAGTGTATGTATCCTAAAAATTCCACGCCAAATAATTAATTTAAGCAACAAACATTTATCCTACCTAAAACAATTTAAAATTACTTGTACTTATTTCAGTTTGCATTTTTTTTCTAGTGTTGGTCCATACCTGTCCACTTTATGCCCTTGCCTTTATTTTTATCCTCCCTTGGGTTGATGCTCCTACTACATCACTAGTGCTAATAGTGGTAACCAGGGTTAATACCGTGTTTTTGGGCATTTATTAAATATTTAGGTACATTGAAATTAACGCGTAACTCCATGCGTGGTGTATTAGTTGCAGCATCTTGCTGGATATGTTGTGTGTATACTAATGTAGTTACTGATGATTGGAAAATAGTGGCCGAGAGGTTTTATTGACAGATTCTTTTCTCACGGCTCCACCCTTTGCTTTGTAAATCTGGCTTCAAATGTAAAATCTTATGTGCTGACTTGTTATTTATAACCGATATTAATAAATATTTTTGACTTTGACTTTGACCATCAGTTTTCGTGGTGAACTGGCAATTACTAAAAGCATCCAAACTTACAATCACACATACATAAATACGTAGATGCACGTACTTCCTCGTCAATAGCCAATAGTCACGTATCACAAAACTTAACCTACTGATATAATTTTAAATATTGAGTAACTATTTTATTAGAAAACTAGTTACATTAAAATGTCTAGGAAACTCATTTCAAGCGGTTACGACCAAGGAAAGTAGGTATTTAGATATAATGTAAATTTATTGTGACATTTCATTACAGTCATAATTATGCGAAAATATTACCTAAATAAATGTAACGAAGTTATACCACTTCTGTAGGTACTAATATTGAAGAGAGAGAGATACCTTGTAATTTTATGATAGGTATGAATCATGAAACCGATAACCTTCGGCCAAATTTGAACCAGCGACTTATCCCTTGCCAGGAGGAACGCTAAACTAACTGACTAAGGCGCCACGTGATTTTACAAATAAAAAAAGAAGATAGAGAGGTGAACACTACAGGCACACTCTTTCGTTCAGGCACAGTTAGCAATGTCGTGACAATATCAAGGTTATATCAAATGGTGTATAAATTCAACGCCTGCGCACCACCCGCGGTGTCAATGAGATATAAAACAGGTGCTATCGGAAATTCATGTCGTGAAATGAAATCGAATGTTGAACTCTCACTGCTGACCATGCTGACCACACCACTGCTTGTGCTACTATATAATCTATGCTTACACTTCAAGTATCAAAAGAAGGAAACGTTAACTGGAAGTCCAAAAGAGTCAGATTTGAAAATGACGCTTGAACTGCCGCTCGATACATAAATTGGGTACTTTTAAATTAGCTGTAAGGGTTAGAAGAAGTACTTAGCTGCTAACCTCCTGCGCGGGTAGGAAAACCGTAGGAGTATTCCGGCAAGGTCGCCTCGTCGCCTCTGCAGTTATTAGCATCATGGACTCAAACTGTATCGGGTCGTGTAGTTGGCTATGTTGTTACTCAATTTCCCGAAACCCAAGTCCTAGATCTTTATTACAGTGTTTGGTGGCCCATCACAAACGCCGACCTTAATGTAGTCAATTAAACGCATAAAACAATTTGATAAAAATAGTGAATAAGAAAAAGAGGTATCAAACCTTCGGTTTAATAACTTTGCAACATTCTATAGAAACACCTCGAAGTGTAACAAGTATCGCAACTGCCAATTCCCACGCGATACACCTAATCACATCGATCAAATCGGGGACATGTCTAATGTATGCATGTCGGCGAATAGTCATAGAGCAATATAACTGTGAGTTGTATTATGTAATTTAGCACGCTGCGAGTGCTCGCGTGCGATTGTAATTACACCTTATATCAAATACTTGTAAGTATCAAAGGGTTCGAGACCTGGTATTGCACATCTATGTGTCAGAATTTCTCAATAATGAGAAAGCAATTGCGGAAAGTGCAAGACCGAATGCTGTGGCGTTCTTTTGGGGGGGATAATGATAATGAGATGAATTGGGCATATTAATACACAAAGACGATGTCATCAATGGCATCAGCGATTTGACGAAAAACTACAATAGAATTTGGCTCTGTCCTATCAAAGCTGGTGATATTTATTTCAACAGGAACATGTTTTGTCAGTCGATAAAATATATCGCAAATGGTTGAGTTTTATATTATATTAATCAGTGTAGAAGTTGGTTTATTTTTGTTCAAAATTATTATGTAATGATATAACATATTAAATTAACAGTATATGAAAACTATTTACACTTACTAAAAACTATTGTACCCTTTGGTACTTACAAGTATTTTTATTAATCAATTGTTTTGTAAAGAAAGGACCTCATATATGGTTGCATGATCACCATCAGGAATTTTAATTGAAATCTCACGACAGCCTTAGTCTTGCTTGAAGGTTATTGTTAAATCTCCAAGGAGGATGGCTTAACATACTGTAAGCACGCAATGTGATCGTGACAGCTCCCCATTCTTGAGTAATTTAACCAAAAAATTTGTGAGTGGCGTTTCGACAGCCAAATCCGATGATCGAAGTCAGAGCGGTACTTTAAACTCTAACATTATGTGAATTTGGGAATCATTTTAAATTTACAAGACTTACATTTGACGTTTGGTTGATCAGTAATTATGTGTGGCTGTGGACGCTCGTGGTTCTACCGTGTTTTAACTAACCAGTTTTTGACATCTATTCTCCTTACAGGCTACGTGTGTAATAAATGTTCAGCCAAATCAGTTCAGTGGTTGGACTGCAACCTTTTACCTCTTAGGGTAGCTGTAATATCATAGCCTAAGATCTAGTAAAAGATCCTCGACAACAGATCTAAATCCTCCATCCAGATTTCAGGTGCTCTTCCACGTCCAGGTGTAACGTTTGAGCCTATATTACCACTCTGCATTCGATCATTACAAAATCATCACACGGCCAGACGTTACCATATTTGTTTAACAGTAGACCTTGTATTGTAAAAATCATGAAGACATCAGGTAAGCACAGTAATACTTTTTGTCTACGTTTCATTAACGTATACCTTCATTACGCTTCCCGTTTCACAAGAAACAATAAAATAACCATACACTTAAGTATAAGTGTATTTTAAAATGAAGAAATCACAGCGTGACAATCTCGGGAGCCATTACTCGACATCATGCGAGCTAAATGATGCGAAATGTCACACACTCGGACGTAAATTGTAGAGATTGCAAATGAGTATTAAATCACACAAAGATGTTTCATCTTTTGTGAATTGTGTGGCTCTTCCTACTATTGACTGCTACATGCACGGTAGCGTGGTCTTTTGTTTGCATAAGGATATATCTGTTGTGCATCCACATTTGACAACAGTCTTGAGTTCAATTCCCAGAGAGACAGACTGTTATTTCCTAATTGTTTTTTATCGGACTTAGGGGTTTCTATGAATAATACGTACGTATTTACATAGAAAAACCTAAGTATATTTAAATAACACTACTTAGATAACTTTTTAATTCAGGAATGCGTGTAGCCGTGAAAATAAGAAAAACGAGCGAAACCGCGGTCTTCGTCTAAAAGTGACGTACCACCCCGTTTTATTCTCGCACCATACCTTACACAAATTCCAATGATTCTACGAATTCAGTCCAATGAAAATATTTATCTCCCGATCGAAATTTTTTTGTGTTTGGAACTTGAATATTTATATTTTAATACAGTTCAAATAACTGATCCGTGCGAGCATCCCATCGTTGACAATTAACACGGTGGTCGTGTGTACGACATCTTATTTGAACACCGACATCAATTGTGCCGTAGATCACACAATTCACTTACTATTGACCGTGTACCTTCCTCAACAGCCAAGTCTTTTCTCAACTCACTTAGGATCGGCTTCCAGTCTAACTGCGATGCGGCTGAACTTTGATATTTTCCATGGAGCGACTGTCATCTGACCTCCACAACCCATGGGCGATAAAGAACCTCTGTAGTTAGACCAGTCGCATTTTGTTTTAGGCTCCAAATATCTTTAACTACCATAGATGTGAATGACGACAGGGACCGACGGCTTAACGTGCTCTCCGAGGCCCGGAGGAGTCTCACTGTCTTAAGAAATAGTCACCTATGCCTTGTTTACAATTTGGAGCAATATTGAAGGAATGAGCTAAACTCGTGAAAGTGTCTTAGGTTTTAGAATGACGGAAAACATCTTCAATTATCATAACTCTCATATCTACATACATACATACAGTACATACAGGAAAAGCTATGGAATTCTATTCTCATATTTAGTGTCAATTAAATTATTTTAAATATTTATTTTTCTAGAAGTTGCAGTAAAAATGTCTGAATTACAGTAATTAGATTAAACCATTAGCATTAGATGTTTCCAATATAGTTAGTTATTGTATAAATAAAAGTCTGGATCTAATAAACTAAGTAAATGATATTGCGGTAACTAATAGGTTCTTCCAATAAAATATTATTGCTCCTATAAGGATGCGCAAGCGCAAACAGAACTACAAGATTTTCCGTAATCGTCAATTACAACTTAAATTATATAATGATTTCTAGACAATAATTATACATAATGTTAATATATTATGAAGGATTTCCGTTCGCACTTATATTTTATTAATTAAATTATGCAACCTTACTCTATAGGCGTTTTACATTAATAGCAACGGAAATTTAGCTATAGTACTAGTTTTATGATTGTATGTATGAGTCGTAACAACTTCACACATAATAGGGACCCCATTCACACACTTAACAACATAACCTCCTTATGATCTGACGTAACCTTTTACTATCGAATTCTCTTTTCCTCGGTCCCTTGTTATATGTAGCTATCGATAGTATTGGCTAGAAACCTTAATAGATTCCATATTTCGAGAACTCGAATGAATCTCGAGCTAGATAGATTCTTTTTTGTATTAACAAATGGCACTAAATGGAACGCGTTTAAAAACGGCTGCTTTTCAATCGAATTCGGTGAGCCTACACATTTCACGTTTGGAGTTTTCAGGCACATATTTTTGCCAGAGTCCGTCTCTCAGCAAGACCCTAAAGATGTTTATAGGGCAACCTTATTACCCCCTTACTACTCAGCACCCAAATTCCATTGAACGGTGTTATATTTTTAGTGTAATCACACACACACACACACATATCACGCCTATACCCCCGAAGGGGTAGGCAGAGGTGCATTACACACCTACAGTTTGCCAGTTCTAGTCCCACGTAATAGGGGGCAAGCCTATTGCCATCACCGGGCACACATATAATGGGTTATGTCCAAAATAGCCGAATTAAAAAAAAAGTAGCAGCAATATAGAAATTAAAAAAAAGTGTGTGTGTCAGCTCCGACGCACGACTGGAGTTTACTCCTTAAGTACGAGTATAACAAATTAGAAAGTTGCGCACTAGAGGTGCGCACCAAAACGTGACACGATTTTCGTTACTTGTTAGTAAGTTTTACCCCTCGGATTTTTCTCATACCGGGCGCCTTATATATGAAAATCGATTCTTAAGGAGTAAACTCCAAAAAAAATTAAAAGTTGCCTTACGATGAAATATTTATGAAAGGCAATAAAATCTTACGTGCCACTCGCTATGGACTAGATGTAATGTAAACTTTAGTATAATTCACACAGAGGCGTTTAAAAAACGCTAACGCTTGATTTTATACGGCTTTTAAGTTTCCTACAAACCAGATAACAATGTGCACTGCGCTTTAGGTTAACCTGTTCAAGTTCAATGGTAAATAATATCGTGCAAAAAAGATAGAAAGTTAATATTGTTTTCCTTCAGCTTTTTATATATTTATACTTAGGACATTGAAACATCGACTACCGTGTTGTTGTTAATAAATTATATTTCCTTAATATGTTGTAAAGTCCTTACTAGAACAGAACATCCGTGCAGTTTCTACAATTTTGATGTAACTATACTTTACAATATGAATAATGGATACTTAAGGAACCTATCTACATCTCCGGGGCCCACGTCATCCTCGTGTCCATGGGACCAGTACCGGTGCGTCTTGAGAAATCGAGGACCAGCGGTCCCAACTCCGCCAGGATCTCATGGAGACGTGGAGAGGAGTGCGACTCGAGCAACTATAGTGGGGAACCACCGTCATCGCGGCGGTGTGACCGATCATGGACGAGTGGCTGCAGAGGCGGCATGGTGACCTCGCGTATCTTGCGACGCATCAGATCGTTACTGGGCATGTATGCTTCGGTAGCTATCTGTTTCGCATCCATCGTGAGATCACACCCCGGTGTCAACACTGCGAGGTTTCCGACGACGACACCGCACTCCACACGTTGGTGGAGTGCTCAGCGTGGACGAGTCAGCGCCGGGACCTCGTAGTGGGTCTGGGCGTGGATTACCTTACGCTGGAAACCATGCTCCAAGCCATGGTCTCCAGCGTGAGTAGGTGGAACGCGGCCGTGTCCTTTGGCGAGCAAGTCATGCTCGCGAAGGAGGCGGCCGAGAGGGAGAGAGAGCGTACCCTCCCCGCTGAGTTCCGCAGTCAGCGGCCAGGGCGCCGCGCCGCAGGCTCATCTACGCCCAGGACCATCGACCTCCATGATCGGGCCCTGAGGACGGCGGGATAGCTACCCGCCGTCCTTACAGAAGCAGGCTAGAAGGGTTGCGGGGCGTTTGCCCCACAGCACGCAACCAGATTCACTCACCGACGCGGAATAAAACCGCCGCGGGATTTTCATTCCGACCAAACCCCTCGAAGAGGCCAAAATGGAAATACCGTTTAGTGTCACCAGAGACGCCCGCATTTCTTCGCAAGGCAACGGGTTTCAATTTTTTTCAAAATTACAATTTAGCTGCTACTTTTTATTAAATTCATTCAGCCATTTTGGACGCAACCCATTATAAATGTGCCCGGTGACGGCAATAAGTTTGCCTCCTCTTGTATCACATGCGATATCAACACGGATCACAAATGACAATTGCACCCAACATTTGAACACTGAACACACAACTGACCACTGCCATGCTTCTAGGGATTGACAACAATGCCTGCCCTTAGACCATAACAATGTCTACTATAAAGTCGACCGATAAATTCGACCAATTATATCGCTAAAAATTTCGAAGTTCAGCCGAATCGCAGTTAGACTGGAAAGCTGACCCCAAATGAGTTGGTAAATAGCTCGATGAATGATGATATCGCTAAAAATTTTGGTCAAAATAACACATTTTTTTTACGTTTTCATTGGGTGAACTTCGCAATCGATTAAATAAGATGCTGACTGTGCTAGGCCTGCTAGAACCCAATGACCTTTAACTACGATACTAAAAAACGAATCCAGTGTTAACGTATTGTCTGTGGTAACATTGCAAAATGGCGGGTATCATTGTTCGATAGAAACTATGGCAATAAGTAAAACAAAGTAGAAAAACATGTAATGAAAATCAATTGTTATTAGGATTGCATATTCGTTACAATCATGGCAGTACTATTAATTAATAGTTCGTAAGCGGGGTGAAAAGAATATCTAAGACGACAAAGAGATGAACCCTCTTGTAAAACTGGACTTAGTTACTACATGGGGCACACTAAAAGTTTTGCACTTCTAGCTAATCGGAACTATTTGAATTTCGAATGTTATATTTTTTTAAACGTTGCAACCTTCTTAGTAATTAAAAAAACAATTCGCGGGAAATCATTTGTCAATTGTTTTTTATCACACATCAAAGTTCTACGTATGCAACGATTATGGAATTAAGTCGAAAAGATTTTTTATGTTTTTAAAAGTTCTCTCTCTCCGCAAGATTGTGCCGCTCGTCTTCAAAATGCTTTTGGGAGAGAAGCACCTTGTTTGAGCACCGTGAGGCGATGGTTTACTGAATTTGAGAGAGGTCGAGTTTCTTTACATGACGAATTTCGTTAAGGGCGGCCTTCAACAGCCGTCAGCGAAAATAATGTGGCTACTGTTAAACGGTTAATTGAAGAAAACCCGCGGATTACCTATGAGAAAATTCGAGGACTATTGGGGATTGGACTTTGTTGTCGTTGGATCCCTCATGAACTGACAGCGGAGCAGAAGTGGGCTCGCGTGGATTGGTGCTCACAGATGCTATTGAAGTACGACCACAGACATTCTAATGCTGTTTATGACATTGTCACCGGAGACGAAACGTGGATTTATTGTTTTGAACCCGAAAAAAACAGCAATCTTGTGAATGGGTGTTTGAAAAAGAGAACAAGCCAACAAAAGTGTGTCAAAAATCAAAAGAGTGTTAATGCCGATTGGTATTCTACCATTTGTTTACCCAGGGTGTTAGAAAAAGTTCGCGAAAGACGACCCAAAAGCAGCGTTCTCGTACATCATGACAACGCTTCTTCACACGGCCAATAAAACAAAGTCATTTTTAGCTCCCGAAAAAGTACAACTCGTCACCCATTCTGCGCATAGCCCCGACCTAGCACCCTGTGATTTCTGTATTTTCCCCAAAATCAAAGATTTGATGAGAGGTTTCACTTTTACCAACTCCGTAGAGGCAGTGATAGCGTTCAATCAGCACGTAGAAAACATGCCTTCAGATATGTGGTCCTCCTGTTTTAAAAAATGGTTCGATCGCATGAAAAAATGTTTAAAATATAAAGGAGAGTATTTTGAAAAGCAATAAACATAATATTTTGGTTTTAACATGTTGTTTTTTTAAGTTACGCAAAACTTATAGTGTGACCTATATAACACATAATAAATAACAGTCTCTCGACATTTGCAATACTATAAGGTCTAGCGACTAAGTTGACACCGCCGTGCTCATGCAATCCTTCGCATAAAAAACTTTTTATGCCCTCATCATTATCACAATAAACTTTCTCTTACAAGAAGACCCTATACAGCTCAGCCATCGATGACACTGCATATGCCGTGATTTTTATGAATTTCGCTGAATATTTGTCATTTATTTTTAACTAACGTTTTGGCAGAGCTCTCTTTGAAGATCCCCATATTAACAGAACCGTGAGTGTAGAATTACCGCACCTTTCCGACCTGCCGTTCGTCACATATTGTTACCTGTTAACTGTGTCCCTTACAGTAACAGTCAGACTAACTACGGAAGTGATGTGCCTAAGCACGTGCTAATTGAACGTACAGTTTTAAAGGAGATTTTAGAAGTTGTTATGTTCTAACTGCACTGTTGTTCACTCGTATACTCGTAAGTACTTGTTGGCCACTCGTATAATACAATATAAACTAATTGTAACAATGTAAACTAAACAATATTAAAAAATAAAATGGATAATCTACCTGAGTTTCTTGCTGGTCTCTTCTCAGGAGAACCAACTTACCGAACCAGCGATAGAATCATTTTCTAATGGTTATTTATGTACTTACTTAATTTAGTATTTTTATAATATTACTTGACAAAATTGTAAAATTTTGACATTCATATGTGCTCTTTATGTGCCTAAACTGAATAAATGAAATTGATTCTTTCATTCTTCTTTGAATTGACTGTTCCTACATAATATTAACGAAACTACTTAGTATTTGAAAAAATAAAATCATAAAAAACAACTTAAGACGATAATAATACGACGATAATACAGATTGAAAATTCAGTGTCTTGGGATCGAGTGCCAGATAGTCAAGTGATAAATAAATGTCCTTCGTTAGGGAAATATACAGGTACAAATTGGACTTGACATCATTATTTCTGCCAGTACTTTATCTGACAAAATGTGTTCCCGTGGGAATTGGAAACTAGATTATTCCACGTGGGTGAAGCCGTGGGCATCAGCTAGAACCTATAGCATAAAAATCTCCGTGTTTGAACTTGAAACGACATCATTTGACACTGTGTTGGTCGTGAGAGTGTATTGTGTGTACAGTTGTATCTGATTCGATTTCAATATTATTCCAAGCGTTCCTTCTTCATTGCGTTTGAGTTTGTTTATAATTATCACGACTGAATTCTGAATATCCAAAAAGAGAGCGGTGATGAAATCATCACCTAGCTATAACAGTTCCAGTAGGTAGGTATTGAGAATCTCGAAAAAGAACTATTAATGAAACATAATTGTGCGGTTGGGGGACCTCTGTCAGGAACTAAGTTCCTTACGTTTGAAAGAAACACAAGCAAGTCTTAAGTTTATAACAAGCAAGTGAGTAAAAAATCGGGCCTATTTTTCTTCTATTGCGTGCGCTGCGTAAATGGTTCAAGTTACACAACAATCTGTTGTCGGTGCTTATAGAATAGAATAATACAAAAAGTATATAGAAACTTGTTATCAATTTAGTATATACAAATGACGGCCTTATCACCTTATCACATGATCTCTTACAGGCAACTTTAGGATGGACATAAGTAGATAGAAGTGAAATAAAAAGTGGATAGATATTGGCGTATGATTAAAAGAAAGATGCAAAGAGTTCTGAAAGGAAAGGTACGGGAATGAACTGAGTATGGAGCTTATCATGCTTCTCAAGAACCGCCCCATTTCCGTTACCGGACTCCATACCTACCTATATAATAGAAAATCATAATCATTCTTTGATGCAAGCCTACATTCCAACAGCTGATACCCGCAATATCTGCAGTCCAGTTTTTCCAGAAATCATCATACACTTCCTGTTTCCCAACCCAGTCGGGGTCGGCTTTCCACTCTTTCCAGTCTAGAGGCAATGCGGCTGAACCTACATATTTTCCGTGAAGCGACTGCCATGTGACTTCCACAACCCATGTGCGATATTAAAGTTCAGTAGTTAGACCAGTCGATTTTATTAAAGCTCCAGCTACCCGTAACGACTGCCATAGATGTTATGGCAACCGGGACGACAACGTGATCTCCGAGAAATAGGGAACGATTAATCTGCACGGATTGTGAAAGTATGTTTCGCAGTTAATGTACTTTTTTTTTTTTTTTTTTTTTTTTTTAATTCCGCGGCCCAAGGCCGCGGCCGCTCTAACGTCCGTTGCCGGGCGTCCCTGGTTACTAGCAGAGGGTATGTCCAGTGGCGCCCGGCGGACTTTGACCACCCCTGTGGTCTCTGCGGGTGTTTGGTCGGGACGAGAATCCCGCGTCATTGGGGTCGGGTTTTATCCCGCGTCAGTGAGTGAATCTGGTTGCGTGCTATGGGGCAAAGGCCCCGCAGCACGCAACCCTTCTAGCCTGCTTCTGTAAGGACGGTGGGTGGCGATCCCGCCGTCCTCAGGCCCCGATCATGGAGGACGATAGTCTTGGGCGTAGTCGCGTAGTCTGGGGCGGCCTGGCCGCCGACTACGGAACTCGGCGGGGAGGGTACGCTCCCTCTCCCTCCCGGCCGCCTCCTTCGCGAGCATGACTTGCTCGCAGAAGGACACGGCCGCGTTCCACCTACTCCCGCTGGATACCATGGCTTGAAGCATGGTCCCCAGCGAGAGGGTATCCACGCCCAGACCCACTACGAGGTCCCGGCGCTGACTCGCCCACGCTGAGCACTCCACCAACGTGTGGAGTGCGGTGTCGTCGTCGGAAACCTCGCAGTGTTGACACCGGGGTGTGACCTCACGATGCATGCGAAACAGATAGCTACCGAAGCATCCATGCCCGGCAACCATCTGCGTCGCACGGTACGTGAGGTCACCATGCTGCCTCTGCAGCCAATCGTCCATGATCGGTCTCACCGCCGCGATGAAGATGGCACCCCCCTTGGGTTGCTCAAGTCGCACCCTCCATGACTCCATGAGATCCTGGCGGAGTTGGGACCGCTGGTCCTCGATTTCTCGAGACGCAGGCCTGTGGTCCCGCTCCAGCGCCTCCTTGCGCCATTGGAACAATGACGCAAGGGCTCTCGCTTCCAGGTCCCATGGAGGGGTCCCGGCTAGGAGACATGCAGCCTCTCCGGAGATCGTGCGGTACCCCCGTACGGTTCTGACGGCCAAGGTTCTAAGTGGTCTGTTTAACAGAGTCACGTTCCCCTTGACCGCCAACCTATCCGCCCATACGGGAGCCCCGTATAGGGCCATACTCCGCACGATCCCCAGGTACAGTCTCCTGCAGGAGGCGTTGGGTCCCTTTAGGTTGGGCATCAGTCGCGAAAGCGCGACCGATGCCTGCGTCACCTTGGGGACCAAACTTCGGAAATGTGGTCCGAAGTTCCATCGGCTATCAAGTACGATCCCTAGGTACTTCATCGAGGGCTTGATGCCGATGCTAACGCCTCCCACATTTATGCTGGAACCTTCTGGTGGACCGTTCCGAGGTCTGTGAAAACACAGAACCTCGGACTTGTGCAAGGCCACCTCCAGTCCCAGCTGCCGTATCCGACCCACGACTCGAGCAACACCCGTCGTGACCTTGAGTGCTGCCTCCTGGTACGTTGCACCCCGCGCCGTGACGAGGGTATCGTCGGCGTAGCACGTTACGCCGACACCCCTAGGCAACGCACCCCGCAGCACCCAGTCGTAGCCGATGTTCCACAGAAGCGGCCCCAGGACCGACCCCTGCGGAACACCGCACGACACATCTCGCCGAGCTGGCCCGAGCCAGCTGGGGAAAGCTATGGCCCTCTCCGAGAGATAGGCCCCGACAATACGACGGAGGTAGAGAGGCGTTTCGTGATACACGAGCGCCTCCCTAACGCAGCTCCATGGCAAGGTGTTGAACGCGTTGGCGATGTCAAGAGACACCGCCACCACCACCTTGCCCTGCGAGACTGCTTCCTCCGTCAGGCTCTTCACGCGCATGATCGCGCTCACGGTGGAGCGTCCCCGACGGAAACCGAACTGGTTATCCGCCAGGTCTGGCCCCACACTCGTGAGATGCTCGACGAGGCGTTCCGCGATAATGCGCTCAAAGAGCTTACACACCTCGTCGAGCAACACGATCGGCCGGTATCCGGACGGTGAGTCCACCGGCCGCCCCGCCTTACGGATCAGGACCAGTTTCCCCGTCCTCCACACCTTGGGAAACTGGCCCCTTTCGAGGCATGCGCTAAAGAGCCCCATCAGTCGAGGCCCGAGTTCTTCGAGGGCCAGGACCCATGCACGGCCAGGAATGCCGTCGGGTCCGGGGGCAGTGATTTTCCGGCGTTTAAGCCGGAGTACTGCCGCACCTAGCTCCCCCACCCTGACTTCGGGTACGTCGTCTTCGCTGGCGCAATCCGCGTCGGGCAGAGACGGAGCCATGCGCGGAGGGACGTGCTCCTCCGCGCTCGTCGGAAACAGGGAGCAGTTAATGTACTTGTATTTAACTCAAGAATTACCTAATAAATAAAAGGCTAGGTATATAAACTTGAAAGTATGAAAGGTATGTTGCAGTCGGTGAGAATTTAATGACGTTAGAAAGTACTAACGTCGAAAATTATAATTTAAAATTAAAACCAAAAAAAAATTACTGAAATGTATACCTAGTGCCTGTGCACTAATGTTGTTTTATAACATGCGGGTTCACTTGCGAAATGTTACGTTTTTTACATTAGATAATTTTATAATAACAACCGGTTGCCACCGTCACCTATAATATTAGTATAGATGATCGTGACAACCGGATATACACGAACAAACCATTGTGCTCGAACCCACGACCCCCAAGTGTAGTGAAGTTATTGTAAGTACCAGGTGTTATCGCGGCGGTGAGACTGATAATGGACAAGTGGCTGCAGAGGCGGCATGGTGACCTCACGTATTGCGATCCGCAGATCAATACCGGGCACGGGTGCTTCAGTAAGTATCTGCACCGAATTCATCGTGAGGTCACACTCCAGTGTCAACAATCCGAGGCCTCCGACGAAGACACCAGTCTCCACACGTTGGTGGTATGCTCAGCTTGGGCGAGTCAGTGCCGGGACCTCGTCGTGGGTCTGGGCGAGGATACTTTCTCGCTGGAAATCATGATACGAGCCATGGTCCCCAGCGGGAGCAAGTAGAACCTGGCCGTGTCCTTCTCCGAGCAGGTCATGCTCGCGAAGGAGGAGGTCGAGCCCCACCTTAGGGCCGCGGAATAAAAAAAAAGGACAGGTGTTAAGGAATGGCGTATTTGAAACTACACTACAAACTAAAATACTGAACAATTTCACGGCGATTTTAGGGATTACACAACAGGTCAGGTAGCTGATGAACCATGATCGATAATTCGAGAAGATTCTTCAGTCATGGTGGGTAAACAATTAGTGCAACTGGAGCCATTGTTTGTTATACGCTCATTTTGACTAAAATGCATTGATGCAACCACAACCACCGCTAGTTTTAATCAATTGCAAGGCCTGGGACACCTTCGACTTCAGTAGATTAACATGTTCGGGTCAACCAGCTTGCGGTCGCAGCACAAACCTTGAAGGGCTCTGAAACGTCAGGTTTAATGATAATAAAAAACCTCGCAATTCAATATTTTAAAAGTTAATAAACAACTCGCTACTTAATCTATTAATTTCATAAAAGATTTTGTTATATCCGTGAAGTAGTTTTTGAATATATTACAAACACACAAGTATTTCCTCTGTATGATAAGTACTAGCTGTATAATATATAGCTACTATAATATACAAGCGCCCTAACCGCCCGCTTGACAAATTTTATACACAAAAACCTTCCTCGAGAACTAATCTATCCATTGGTGAAAACCGCATCAGTTTGTTGCGTAGTTTTCAAGATTTAAGCATACATGAGGAACGAAGCCACTTTGTTTTATACTATGTTATGATTATGATATGAAAGTGTAGATAGAGATTTAAAATATTTAAGATAGAAGATCATAATTCAAAATTATTTATTTGCTATAAATGGGGTGGTACATGATACAGCTAAGTAGTAAAAAAAAAGAACACGCTGAACCACATGAACGAAGGCTTCTTCAACATGTGAACGTCGAGGCCATCCAACTTCTTGATACCACGGACCTAATTAGAAGACTACAGAGACCTAAGCCCTTTGAGTTGGTTTAGTGTAATTAGTATTACATAGTGCAATGAGTGCCATTCCTCAAGGACACAAGAACAAAGTGTATTTGCATTATAATAGAGATAATAAGAAAAGTGCCAATGGACTAATTCTTAACTTTGTAAGTTTTTTAGCAAATTAAGTCCAATTTAATTACTTATTAGCCTTAAAGGTCTAGAATCTAATTGTTATGAGTAACCGTTAATTACGATTATTTCATAATGAAAAAGAAAAACGCAGAAGGTATTTCTAGTGGCGCCCGGAGGACTTTGACCACCTGTGTGGTCACTGCGGGGGTTGGGTCGGGTAATCCCGCGTCGTTGGGGTAGGGTTTTATCCCGCGTCAGCTTCTGTAAGGACGGCGGGTGGCGATCCCGCCGTCCTCAGGCCCTGATCATGGAGGTCGATGGTCTTGGGCGTAGATGAGTCTGCGGCGCCCTCGCCGCTGACTACGGAACTCGGCGGGGAGGGTACGCTCCTTCTCCCTCTCGGCCGCCTCCTTCGCGAGCATGACTTGCTCATAGAAGGACACGGCCGCGTTCCACCTCCGCTCCACTCCCGCTGGAGACCATGGCTGGAAGCATGGTCTCAATCGAGAGGGTATCCACGCCCATAACGAGGTCAATTTAGTACTTATCACCTCTTAGTCTATAATATTCATACAATTTCAGTACTATTGTAATATTACTATAGGAAGTCATTAATAGAATAGAACACTGTTTCCACCAACGTATAGAAAACAGAAATACTAAACTAAACACACGACTAACTCGACTACTACGGTATACGTTAGAAAACAGGCAGCTGAAACCGCACATAAGATTTGTGCCGAGTGAATCGAAGCGCGAACAATTTAACAAGTCTCATCTTCTGGTAAGAACAAGATGTTTAAGTAGATATTTGTAACAAAAGCAACCTACTTGGCAGTGGATTTCCTACATTAATAACTCAAGTTTGTTACCAAGTTATTATGAAGCTGAAATTTTAATATAGTGAAACCGACTGAAGTGAGGGTGACATCTGACCACCACAATGGGTTGTAGAGGTCAGATGACAATCGCTTCACGGAAAATATTGAAGTTCAGCCGCTTTGCAGTTCGGTTAGGCTCATTGGATGATAATACTCAAAGTAAGTAAAGTAAAGTGTATCAGAAGTCAGAAAAACCATAACCAGTTACGAAAACCATAACAAAAAAAAATTGTCCGGTCGGGGAACCCCAGTCAGGAACGAAGTTCTTTACGCAACTGCTACGCAGCCCAACCTTGGTTTGGGTTTCTTTTCGGTTTTACTAATGACGCCGACGAAAAATTTGAAAAAAAGCGGACCATATTTTGGCTTCTACGGACCACCGGTTGGAAACCACTGATAAGCGTAACGTGACGATTTCTACTAAATCGCACTACCCGTAAGCAGCGTTAGAGAACTGCGTTCCAAAAATCGGAGCTTAAATGGGTTGGTCACATAAAGAGGATGGATGACAGGTATAAACACAAAAACTGATCTATCAAGACATAGGTTCGATCAAATCAGAGATTTCACCGATAAGTTAGTTAAAAAACACTTATGAAGAGACTTATGACACTGATGACGTACTAAGTGACTGCCGAAAGGTGGACGTAAAATGCATCTCTCTATCGCTACGGGGATAAATACGAAATTTTGAGAAGTTTTTGTTTTAATTACATCATATAACGTAGGTACTTAGGTTGTAAATTTGATAAAGAAACTAACAGCAATAATGTACCTACTTAGGAAGATACTACCACAGATATAAGAATACTATACTGATACTACTTAAATGTAGTTACTGATGATTGAAAAAGAGTGGCCTAGAGTTTTTATTGCCAGGTTCTTTTCTCTGTGGCTCCATCCGTTGCTGCACGAATCTGGCTTTAATTGTAATTTTTTTTATGTGCTGACGTTAATAAGTGTTATTTTTTAAACGTAATATTTTTGACTTTGAGTTTGAGTAACATTAATTATAAACACTAAAATAAAGTACCTACATAAGTAGGTATCAATTAAATTTAATCGACCTTGCAAGTACCTGTTAAAATGCCGGTTAAACAGGAAACGAATATTATGTGTGTCAAATATGATACAGCTCCATTTTTAGGTTAACATTGTTGCACTTGTATCCCGAGTCTAGTTCATAACCAGTGCTCCACATTCGCACTTTTCTCTTAGGTATCTCCTCCTATTTCTATCATCTTTTGTATGTATTGGTCGCTGGACCATTACACATAACATGAAGTACCTACTTACCTACCTGAATCATAACGTTGCTATTTTATTGATTACAAATAAGTTAAATACTCCAACATCATCAAAATTAGAAAACACAGAACAGAGAGCAAGTAAATAAATTCAGAAAACGTATAAATCAACATATTTAAACACAATTAGAAAGTCAATAATACTTAATAACATTCCGCAGAATAATTCCTTTGCATCAAAGAGGCCGAATCTAACACAAATTGCGAATGCGCTCACCTGGTGGGAATATTGGGAGAACAGCAAGTATAACGCACACCTTTGCGTTGTAGGTAACCAGATAACCAAGGAGAAGTAATCAGGTAACCAGGAACAATCACAGACACAGTCACAGTATCGTATATTTATAAAGGCACTCGCGTGTCTCACTCGCGTCGCGTGCGTATGTATTGCGCGGCCGGATGCGCGGGAGTCGTGCGCGCGTCGCTGTGTATCGCGCCGTTATGTCGTCGTCGTCGTCGGCCCCGGCTCAAGCGCACCGTGGAAAGCGGTCGCGGTTCCATGTTCAAAGATTATGATCATGGTTTCCCAGACAGAGAACCATTACATATTATTTTAATGTTTTTAGATAATTTATATTCTTGATATTTGATATTTGAACATTCAGATAATTACAAACAAAATTATGATTTTATAAAATTAAATAAAACTAATGTAAATTAAATTAAAAAAAAAACAGTTGAAAATTTGTGTTTTCTATAAACTATTATTGTAGTAAATTATGAAACCTTACCACTTACTAAATTTAAAAATATACTATGTTGTGTTACTAAGGTACCTAATCACAATTCTTATTATGCTTAGATGCATTTATTATAAACTGTTTTAACAATTTTTTTTATTGAACTATTGTTACAAAAATACAAATTTTATTTCATCATAATTAGAAATAGCCAATCAATACCATTCTACCTGTTTACACATCTGTATTATTATTCTATGTCGATGCCAGTTATCAATGAAGATGGTCGATGTTATCTGTTTGCTGTCGATCGCGGGGAAAGTGGCCGCTGTGCAGACGCATGGACCCTAGGTTATGGTCGACGCACGCCCATCCGGTATCTCTGTAATGAACAAACGTTCAAGTTACCATTTTAATACACGTATGGTTTATAAACTGGACTGAATGTGGATTCTCAGGAGATCCGTAATGCTAGCGGAGCTTTATGCATTGTTGCTTTAAGCCCCCTTAAAGCTGAAGATCTGTTTTTAGCATGAGGTCCACCAAGGTCCACACGGTCAAAAACTCAAAATCAAAAATTCTTTACAGCCACGTTCCAAAAGGCAGCTTACAGTGAGAAGATCTGGCAAGAAACTCCTTGGTTGCTCTTTATTAACAAAACAAAGAAAAATATTTTAAGTTCGCTAATAATGCCACTTGTTTCATTCAGGCAGAGGTTATTATACGCCCACATTTAGTAAGTTATTAAATTGATTTCACGTAACCGGTGGCGTGGCAACTGCCGGTGACTTATAATGTGTCCTAGAACCTTGTATCGGCAGGTGTACCAAGATTGGTTTGGAATCTTTGGTCATCAGCCCGTATTCGGGTACCCGAAAGACGTTTTAGTACCTACTGGAACACGGGCAGACGACCCTGTGAATACCCAAAGCTGTTCGAATACGGGCGTACTCAACCTCGTTCATAACTCAGTTTGTCCGAATTCAATAAGCAATCGAATACAAGCAAACGACTAAGTAGGTATAATTTGCACCATTAGATCTTTGTGGGACCCCTCGTAAAAACGAGCGTGGTATTAATTCAAATTCAATAACAAATACCTTTTGTCTCACAAATTCGGTGTTGTTAATTTGTCATGGAAACCGTTCTGTGGCCCATTGATATGTGAGTGTCATTCCCATCTCACGCGGCTGACGTAAACCGATTTGTTCCGAGTGATTGCCATACTAGTTGGTGCCTCGTCTTAGCGTGAGTGCTATTCAGTCCGTAACCAATAAGAACTGACTTTATTACTTGACCATAGGAAAATATTGAAACGCAAATTGGCAACATTGAGAAGAAGGTAAGACATGACCGAAATTTTGTGAAAACAATAGTAGATAATACAACAAGTGAAAAAAAAAGAAAATTTAATTCAAGTTACAAAGTTGGATCCCGAGAGTAGAGAAGGATTCTAGAATAGAATCCAGAGAGTAGAGAAGGATTCTAGAATAGAATCCAGAGCGTAGCGAGGGATTCTAAAGTAGAATCCTTAGGTAGATATTTTTTTTTTCACGAGTAGTCTACTGTACTTTATACCATTGACTGCGAGAAAATAAGGTAAAGGTTTCCAACACCTACATTGTCTGATAGATAATTGCTGCTTTCGAACGAAATGATTCCGGAGTAAGCCACTCATTTTCATCACTGGAAGAACTCATTTTATTAGTTATTTTAAATTTTCCAATGAAACACTACGATCTAAAATTGGCGGGTTGTGTTTGTTTTTTATACCATTGCCCCTTTTGATTTTTTTGTCAATGGAATGACTTCATTCAGCCTGCCAGTAGTTACGTTCAGCTTTCTTTTTTTTTTGTAGTATACTTAATTCGTCTATTGAAGCTCGTTCCAAATTCAAATAGTCCATTGAAATGTTAATTTTTTTGGGACTAAGTGTGCAAAAGTCAGAAACGCTATTTTATTTTTTAGATATCAAGGGGGAGTAGTGTAAAGCTAAATCCAAGTTTGTGGGGTCCCAACCCTTATGGGTTTTCCGCCATCTTGAAAAAGGGTTGCAAATAGTTATCTCGATCTATCGGGCAAACTATTCATCGCACAAAAAAATTGCGACCTCTTTTTGTCGTAAATTTAATTCTCTACAACTTTGTCCTACAACTTGTCGTAGAATTAAACATTACAAAGTTATTAACAAAAACAGATGAAAATTTGAGAACGAATTTCCTTTAAGGGGTTATATGTTTTTTCCTGATCATTTTACAGTAAATTTCAACATAGCAGTTTGTAGATGAGTTTTCGAGGAATAATTTCCAATTATTTTATGAAACATTTCGATATTTATTTATTTATAAGGGTTTTACAGAGCTCCGAAATTAACGACAACATGGCCTAACGACAACCTTGAAAAAGGGTTGCAAATGGTTATCGCGCTTTATCGGGCAAACTATTCATCTCACAAAAAACATTTTTGTCGCAAATTAAATTCTCTACAACTTTGTGCTATTACTTTTTGTCGTAGAATTAAATATAACAAAGTTATTAACAAAAGTAGATGAAAATTTTATTTAAGGGGTTATAATTTTTTTTCTGATCATTTTACAGTCAAGTTCTTCAGGGCATTTTTGTAGAGGACTTTTCGAGGAATAATTTCCAATATTAACATTTCAATATTTATTTATTTATAAGGGTTTTACAGAGCTCCGAAATTAACAGTATTCTCCAATACTCGTAAGTATTTACGTAAAAATGAATGATCACACAGTTTTCTTTCATTTTTTCATTATTGAAAGAAAAACACATTGTTATTATTGATGTTACACTGTTGTTAATATCTATATACGGGAAGTAAATATAAACGGGAGCCCCGTATAAGGCCATACTCCGCACGATCCCTAGGTACAGTCTCCTGCAGGAGGCGTTGGGTCCCTTTAGGTTGGGCATGAGTCGCGAAAGCGCGACTGATGCCCCCGTCACTTTGGGGACCAAACTTCGGAAATGTGGTCCGAAGTTCCATCGGCTATCAAGTACGATCCCTAGGTACTTCATCGAGGACTTGATGCCGATGCTAACGCCTCCTACATTTATACTGGAACCTTCAGGTGGACCGTTCCGAGGTCCGTGAAAACAGAGAGTTATTCACTTGTGAGTAAATGAGCGTTTTATTCACTGTTATCGATATATAAAGTTCACTTTTCCGAGGGGCAATGGTATAAATTAAATGTTGCTCACATGATACGGGAGGCTATTGACAAACATCCTAATTTCAATAGAGATGATAGTTGGCTAGTACGAGTACCATCTGCTTGGAACCCTTTCCTTTTTTTTTACTTCCGCGGCCCATCGGTGCGAGTGCTCTCACGTCCTTACCGGGCGTCTCTGGTTCGCACGGAGAAGGTATTTCCAGAGGCGCCCTGCCACCCTTCCCTAACCAAAAGTAAACCTCAGCAACCATACACAAGATCTCAAGACACAACCAGCGTCATCTGCTTGAACAGTAACACACCTCAATAATAATATATGTCATCTCTGAATTGGGCTCCCTCCGGTTGCCATCAGTAGTTAGGAATACTAGGACACTTTAATATGGATTTCTGTTAAGTACTGCATCTTTTTTACTAAAACAAATATTTTCCTTAATTTGTTAATAACCATCTCTGCCTGTACATTCTATTTATAATGGTATCTTAATCAAACGTCTAGATAATTATGTTTCAATACATGATCTCATTTGCGTACAAACTACAAAGGGACCGGTAGATAATCGACCTTTCCTTGCAGCTTTCTTGTATCTCATTCCAGACCACTAGCCCAGCCTCTTTCAACTCGAGACACTACTGATTAGTAAACAATTATTATTTCTAAATACTCCACAGTCTACAGGGCAATCACAGCTTGTGTTACACTTACGTGTTACTGGTAATTACCTACTAGTAATCACATACTGTGTGCTTAAAGTTTTACCTACTGTGTTTACAGCAATCGCACTGTTCCGCGCAAGTAATTGTGTCGGTTCTTTACAGATTATTTTATTTACGCACTTGTGTTTGTTCTCTGTATGTAAATTGAGCACGGACCTAACACACGACCGACAGACTAATTACGTTAAATATATGTAATTGAGTTACTAAAAGAACAAATATCTTAGAGGACTTGGGTTTACCATGTTTCATAGTGATCTATTCGCGGTATAAGTAGGTAAGTACTTACCTATACTTTTCTTATTTCATTGTTAACTTTAGTATTTTCGTTTATTAGTTATGCTTGCTATTGCCCGCAGCTCCGCTTGCGTGGAATGCTTCTATTTGGATGAAATGAAACAAACCCTATGTTGCCTATACCTGAGTTCAGTTTTTCTGTGAAATGCGCCCACATGCAGACAGACACACAATTTCTACTATGTTTCAGTACAAACAGACATTGGTTCGCCCCGGATTACAACGTACGGTATTTTGTTCTATCTACTAATAAAATGTCCTTATTCTATGTTGCACGTGGATAATGATGGTCCAGTTCCAGTAATTTTGGAGTTTATTGTTTACTTTTGGTGAACCTTCAACATCTGATGCTAAAGTCAACCTTAAGATGACGCCCACTCTTCCGTCTGTGTGGAAACTTCTAGTAGGCATTTCTCGCAGAAACACATATAAAAGTAGAGTTTTTTTTATTCCACGTTCCAAGGCCGCGGCCGCTTTTACGTCCGTTGCCGGGCGTCTCTGGTAGGCACGCAGAAGATATTTCCAGTGGCGCCCGGCAAAAGTACACTGTGTCCTATTCTGATATAAGTTTCAATAAAATATGTTCAATAATTTTCACTTGAAAGAATAACAAACATCGAAACGATAGGTACCTACAGTCATCCAAACATTTTCGTTTAACTTATTCATCATCATCATCATCATATCAGCCACACATAGTCCACTGCTGAACATAGGCCTCTCCCATAGACTTCCAGAATGACCGATCTAAAGCAGCCCGCATCCAGCGCTTCCCGGCGACCTTGATGAGGTCGTCCTTCCACCTGGCCGTTGGGCGTCCTACACTACGTTTGCCCGTACGCGGTCGCCATTCCAGAACTTTTTTGCTCCATCGGCCATCTGTTCTGCGCGCTATGTGTCCCGCCCACTGCCACTTCAACGAGCTAATCCGCTGGGCTACGTCTGCTTATAAATAATATGTCAATATAAAACCTTAGAATCCGTTATCCTGATCCGATCCTTACATAAACAAATAACACCCATATCCTACACAACATTATAATAAAGTCGAGTCACGTACTGTCCTTGAATGCTCTTGAATACCAAGTGGAGGGAAATTGAGAGGATCCTGACCATGTGTGTCGGTAGATGTCTCCTGGATCCAGGTCAAGTGAGAGACTGTCAGAGAAAGTGATGACGTCACTAACACATGGATTTATTGCGTATGCATATTGTTTGGGTGCTAAGGGGGTATCAACAGCTTCGAGGCACAAGTCATCTTTATCTGCACGCGGTGCTTCAGAGGGACAAGGCTCTGGCAAGATACCGAAAGTGATAGGAAACTGCAATAGGCACGCATCCTACTTATTACGTGACCAAACAAAGGCGAAATGTGGGAGTCACAATACGTTTCTGTCTGCAGCTTCGGGGATAAAGTCGTGATTTTGTCTGAGTACATAACTGATAGAACGAGCGAAGCGTCTACTTTTCGTGATCTTACTGGTCAATTTTGCTTTCGCCTGTCTGACGTGATGACATGTGTTACGGGCGAGAGACCACTTTTTTATGGGATCTCCACGAAACTTGGCACTAGTTTCTTGATAAATCGTTTTTAGGGTTCCGTACCCTAAGGGTAAAACGTAAAATGTTTCAGTAATAGGGTTCCCCTATTACTGAAACATCGCTGTCTGTCCGTCCGTCTGTCTTGAGCTGTATCTCATGAACCGTGACAGTTCGAAAGTTGAAATTTTCACATATGATGTATTTCTGTTGCCTCTATAACAACAAATACTAAAAAACCGAAAATAATTAATATTTAAGGGGGCTCCCATACTACAAACGTGATTTTTTTGCCATTTTGATACGACTCGCACTTGGCCGGTTTGTGATCTGTGGACAAGAAACCCAAATAATGTTTGTAATGTTCGCGAGGTCTACTGATCAACCATATGAATGAGCGGCCACTAGACAGTCTGATGCAGATCATTAGATATCGTTATATTATTTTACCTTTTAAATCAATGAAAATGTAGACATACTGTCTATTGACCATTTTCCAATGTATGGTTCGTCAAAATTCTGGTTTGAGGTATGGGGGCTAGTCAACCTCATACCAGAGTTGCTTAAGGTTGACGAAATGAACTTTTGGCTAGACTTAACGACCATGAGCTCGGCAATGGACGCAGGGGCAGCCACGGGCCGCGGAATAAAAAAAAGATCTTCGTATTGTACGTTGAAAACTGACCGCCTCTGGAGTCGGTTTCAAACGTACCATACGAAGACCTTCGTTCGTTTCTATTGTTTCGTGATGTTTAGTTTAAATACGACATTTCGGTCACCCATCTATAGGATAAGCCAATATCCGACTTGTTTAACTCACTGTATCGAATTAGTGAGTAAGTATAGGTACTTAACTAAGAATCACTGGTACAAAAGGTTAGGAAAAAAATCAATAGAATATTGTCAAAACTCTTATATGCTCGTACTAGGCACAGAATAGGGAATAGTACTTACATACAGAACTTGCACTCCGACGTTAATTAAAGCACAATCTTTTGTTTACAGAGAACACAATTCGAACGTTAGGGTTGTCAGGAAAGTACCAGCATAATTTGACCAATAATTATGACGTTAATGCCTCAATATCACTCTATGGTCAATGCCGTGTCACAAACAAGAGACAACCCTTACTGACTTACAACTTCAAGTTGTCGCTGACGTCACGTATTTTTTGCGATTGTTAGGCGAGTGACATATTCCTGCTTGCGGTTAGTTGTATAGGATCGTTTAGATTGTTTCTCGTTAAGAATGTGAATGAAAGTTGTTTGATGACTTGACACAGTTGTTTTTGATAAACTTTTCTTATTCAGAAATGTAAATTTCTGTTGAACTTTGTTGTGACTTGTGACATTTAACGATGAGTAATCACTTATCTTACCAGGATCTTAGAGACATAAATGAATAATATAATAGTACAGATGCCTATCCCATATGAAGTGACAAGTGACAGACATTTCTGGAAAAGTAATCTGAAAACTTGTGAGATTGCTTCTAATCTGGTTGAGAGTAGGATTAGACAGGGAGCTGCGGCTATTTAGTAATCTGTGGCTGCGGGGATCAAATACTTAGTACTTACTGTTTAATGTATAACACCTTAAAACTGCTACATACATTTATAATAAAATGGTTCATCGTATAACTTATGGCTGAACACGCAGAGAAACCGCAATACATATTTTTTATTCTTTTTATGGCTACACGAGAACCCGCTGGTGCCCTAGGTCATCCTTCAGCTATCCTTTTGTACCAGGACGCCACGTTGACGTGGACGTTAAGCAGATCAAGTAAAAGGAGTTGACTGCTTCGGTGACCTTGTTGGTAGTGCATCGGCTTTCGACTCGGGCGTCTCGGGTTCGATTCCCCGGGTCGAATCAAATATTTGTGTGATCCACAAATGCGGATCTCGTTTGCATTGCGTGTGATGTCAACGTCAAATCAGTTCGCGACTAGCCCTGTTGCCATAGCAACCGGCTGCAGACTGCCCGCGCGACATAAAATCCATTTCTTCCTCTTCTTTTTTTAAAAACGCGGCTCCATCGATGTTCATCGATGATTTCGCCAATGTCAAGGTAATGTTTGATTTTTCCCGCACAGAAGAACTAGTTACTGTGAACTAGTTCGCAGTGCGGGACAAGGAAACGTTGTTTATTCGGTATTTCCTTTGGAGCATTTGGGCCTGGTTTTTTGCCTAGCGTCAGAGGTAACCTAAAAGGCAACCTGCCACGCGCTCCGCAAAAATCCAAGTCCCTAAAATCCATTTCATTTTAGTATGTAATTTGACATTGACATCGACACGCAATGCGGACGAGATCCACACACTGGTGGAAACACGCTTGACAGGAAAAACGACAAGGAGTCAGAGGAGATAATTCATATGACATTATTTTTAATCTGCTGCTGCAAACCATTTATCGAGGGAATCAAAATTATCTATGATCGAAAGTCATCCTCTATGGTTGCTGTTCGTAATTGGCTAGTACAAAGTTATCGTTATTACAACACCGTGAGCAGGAGTCGATAACATCATCGCGCACCGTTTCCGCAAGATATAGTAAGTACTAGGGTTGGTAGTTTCTGTAAATTGCAAAATTTTATGTAGCTGTAAATAAATATTATGGCGATAATGTACGGTTATTCGTTTAGATAGTACTTCGAGGCAGACGTAACAACTTCTACTACTTAATATTAAATTCACACGTTGCATCATACACTCGTGTATACTCGTCCGAGACGCCCAGGACTTTAATTGGCTGTGCCATAGCGGCTGGCACGTAAGATTTTGTTGCCTTTCATCAACAGTTCATCGAAAGGCAACGTGTTTCAAATTTTTTTCAAAATAAAATTTTGGACATAACCCATTATAAATGTGCCAGGTGACGGCAATAGGCTTGCCCCCTATTTCGTGGGACTAAAAATACTGGCAAATTGTGACTGCCTACCCCTTCGGGATATAGGCGTGATATGTGTGTGTGTGTGTGTGTGTGCATCATACATAGAAAATACTACACGGCAACATACCACATTAAAATTTTAGTTCTATTTTCAAAAAGTTCCAAATATGAATCATAATTATTTTAAGGTCTCTCAAAAACCTTTTAAAACAATAACCTCGTTACAGTTGCATCAGCCCTGACTGTGACAGTTGACACCCACGTGGGTGACTGGTCAGTCTGTCCATAGCTTTATATGGAACACTGTCCTAAAGTGTTTGGCCTTGTAGTCCTGAAGTGCGTATCATTTTTAGGGTTCCGTACCCAAAGGGTAAAACCGGAAACCTATTACTGAGACTTCGCTGTCCGTCCGTCCGCCTGTCTGTCTTGGACTGTATCTCATGAACCGTGATAGTTAGAAAGTTAAAATTTTACACAAACGTGATTTTATTTTGCCGTTTTGGTACGGAACCCTTTGTGCGCGAGTCCGACTCGCCCTTGGACGGTTTTTGTTTACTTCACTGAGGCTCTTGGAAAAAAACCAACTTAAAAAAAGTTGTTCCTTTCTTCCTTTGTAGAACTCTCTGGATACACCCTCAGAAGAATACCTCAGGATGCCGCCGCCGAATTGTTATACATCTGTCTCGAGAAGGCATCTCTCATGGATCGGGGCGTCACATCCCGCATCATTGCGGGTCGGGTTCTAACCCGCGACATTGAGTCGCTCGAGCTCGGTGGAAGCCTAATAGCACGCCGATCTCCTGGCCTGCTTCTGTAAATACGTTGAACTGTTAACCTGACACCCCCAAACTCCGATCATGGAGGCCAGAAGTCCTGAGCCTACCGACTGACCGTCAGGCCCTAATTGGAGTATGTGTGATGTCTGTAAAACTAGGGCTACTAACACTTAGTATCTACTAAGAAAAAAACATTATGTAAACTGACTGGCCCTTTTTGGTACAGCAATACAGATTTAATACTCTAAGAGCCTAGTATTAGGATCAAAAAATTACTAATGATTAGCATCCAAAAACACCAACAAAATTAGACCATAATTTCACCAAACTTTAGAGAACCACCTAAATACACTCTACATTCTGGTTAATCCATAAGAGCTTTTGTTAGGGGTAGGTTCACGCCGGGCGCCACTGGAAATACGTTCTGCTTGTAACCAGTGACGCCCGGCAACGGACGTTAGAGCGGCGGTCTTAAAAAAAAAAAAAAGGGGTAGGTTCAACTCAGTAGTGTGGTGACCGCGGAATCCGACCCCTTGACTACTGACACTTGTATCGGCAGAAGTAATTGACGAGAGTTGGAAGACTTCCATAGACGATCTTCAGTGGGCACCGAAATATCTTAGTATTCAAAATAGGTAGGTAACTAGGTGTGTAATGTAATGAATATTGATGATTTAAAATCTATATGCTCGTTACATAAGTGAACCTAAAAACTCTGCCTAAGGACAATATTTCTAGCGAACTTAGCACAAACGTTAACATTCTCAACACTGTAAACTTACAAGATAGAGGAATACCAAAGGCAGCACATGGTAAAATGTTTAGTTTACATTCATAAGTTGCCGCCACGCCACTACAATTATGTTTATGAAAGTGCTGGAACAAAGGCGCGGATTATCTTCTGTTAGGATAAACGATCGAATTAAATAGTTGGAGCCTCGTGGAATATCAAGAATGCGACGCGTCGTGGAGGTATGGACTGTAAGCACTCTGGGTTAGATAACAGTAGTCGATACTTTTTTTTTTTTAATTCCGCGGCCTAAGGCCTTGACCGCTCTAACGTCCGTTGCCGGGCGTCTCTGGTTACTAGCAGAGGGTATGTCCTGTGGCGCCCGGAGTAGTCGATACTAAGATAATTGTCAAATGGAAGTCAAAACATACTTTTTCATTTAAATGCTTTTGACATTTTGAGACTCGGACATTTTGAGACTTGGACATTTTGAGACTTGGACATTTTGAGACTTGGACATTTTGAGACCTGGACATTTTGAGACTTAGACATTTTGAGACTCGGACATTTTGCGACTTTGACATTTTGCTACCACTTGACATTTTGAAAATTGGACCTTCTGCGACTAAATGATCAATTACTCAATACTCAATACTCAATTCATTTATTGCTTCCATAATGTGGTACAGATGTTAAAATAGGTATAGTTACAATTATGGACGCTGTCGGGCACAGCACAATGTTTGTCTGGAGAGAGGAAGAATTTTACTTGCTTGCTGCATATATGTCCTGATAATTAAATTATACAGAAGTCATATCAATTGTGTCACACCCAATTAATTCCTTATGTCATTATATATATATATATATATATATGTCATTATTACACTCACAAATTACATAATATAAACACTAATATCTATTTGATGAAAATAATGTAAACACTAAAAATGTCAAACAAATGCAGTCTCATTTTATTTATTAATTATCCTATACAAATATAAACATCCTGGTTATGAGATAAATGACTTACTTATGCCAATTCAAACCTAACACCCTATGTCACTTTGTTTCACAATAATAGTAGCTAGTAAGCATATACAAGCATTAAATAGTAATTTCTTTTATCATGTACCTATTATATATAAATAATTAATTTTTATTTTTATTTTTTATTCCATGTCAACACATTTGAAATTATTTAATGTCAATTATTAATGTCTGGAATTATTCATTATTATTTAATTTATTATACAATATTTGGATTATTCTAGTTGTTTTATTATTATATGTTTTTGTCATCTAAGTAATCTTGTACACTGTAATAGCTTTTATTAAATAAAAAGTTTTTTAATGTGTTAATGAATGTGTTTAATTTTTCTTCGTTTTTGATTGGCTCTGGCAGTTTATTATAGATCTTTATAGACATGACCAAGGGACCCTGGGAATGCATTGCTAGCCTGGATGTAGGCAGGTTAAGTCTATTTTTATGTCTTAGTGTATATCTAGTTTGAGTGTCTTAAATGCATGGCAGGGTTAATATTTTTAGGCTCTGAAAATGAGGCTTACAGGTGTCTGTTTCATTTATATTTACTAAAATTCTTAGTAGTTTTTTTTGTTGCGTAAAGATTGTAGATGCATCCGTACTATTCCCCCTAATTATCTAATAGCACGACAATCAAAGTAAATAATGAAGGCGAAAGTATGTGCTAAAAACGGCTCTTACGCTCAAAAGGCCTTTAAGATCGATCTAGTCGTTTAGTCGTTTTGATGGTCCCGTAGTAAAAATATCGGAACCCCTTATCCTTATTATAGTTTCATCATGACCATCCGTCCGTCTGTCTTCGGCTTTCCTCCTAAACAGTGAGTGCATGAAACTTTGCCAAAGTGCTAAAAGAAAATTATGAAAAACTAGTGGTCGCCCGCGACTTCGTCCGCGTGGTAATCTGGATTTTTTCCCGTTCCCGTCGCGCCGCGTCGCTTAATTATCGTCATATTTTGAACAATTCACACAATATCTTTATAAATTGTAGCCTATGTGTTATTCTGATGTATAAGCTATATTATTGTAAAGTTTCATTAAAATCCATTCAGTAGTTTTTACGTGAAAGAGTAACAAACATCCATCCATCCATACATACTTACATACTTACATACTCACAAACTTTCGCGTTTATAATATTAGTAGGATATTTGTGATGATATAGTCCATGTAATGAACTTTGAAAGAAAACTATACTTAAGGGATCCGATAATGTTAGTTCAGGAGTTAAAGAGGTTATTATGTATGACTACGGAACCCTATTCTATGCGTCGCCCGACATGCACTTGGCCGGTTTTTTATGTGATGCATAAACAAACAAACTTTAAAAGCTTATAACAGGAGAAGAGACTAGCAGATGAGAATGAAGCAAGTTTTACTTAGAAATAAGTAAGTTTTATAATAACTAAAAGCAAATAAGAAAGTATGTAGGTACCTATTGAAAATGATTATCAAAAAAAGGTTTGTTTTATTACATGTAAACAGTAGTTCTCAATTCCACGGAAACCTTTTATGTTTCGGGATAAAAAGTAAAAGTAACCTCATACCTTCCCAGTCTATAAATAAATAAATAAATATTGTCGGACATGCTCACACAACGTCATCTAGCTCAAACTAAGCTATAAGCTTGTACTATGGGATCTAGACAACTGATAAACATACTTATATATTTCTAAATCCATACATAACATACATAGAAAACACCCAAACTCCGAAACAAACATTTGTGGATCACACAAATATCTGATTTGACCCGGGAACAGACCCCGAGACTCCGGAGTCGAAAGCCGAAGCACTACCGACCACGCCACCGAAGCAGTCTATGTACTGAGCTATAGCAAGTTCAATGCAAATTTTATGACATTTCGCACTTTGAGAGGTGTTATTTTGCAGTAAATTAACATATTATGTTATGTTGAATGCTTCAATAATATTAATATCTATAAGACCCATTTAACCTGCGTTTGGCAGGATTATATTATATAACAGACCCGTAGTCACAGAATCGTATAATACTTACGTGTAAATTTATTTTTTATTATTGTAAAGAATATAATGTAAAGTAAACTTGTATAAAATAAATTCAGTAAGATGAAGAATTGTATCCGTAACCTCGTGGTTAATACGTCCCCAGCCAAGACAATATTACGTACCTACCTACCTAACCCTACTAACTCTTAATGCTATTGTAAAACAGCGCTGGTTTCCATCTCATCGGTGATCGTCCTTGAGGCATGGTGATACGAATATATTAACTGCTTATGCGGTGATTGGTGATATATGACGTCAGTGGTGCTTCGTTGCTTGCCTACACGCCACAGTTGATATTCCTGTTAACGCCTCCAGATTAGTTAAAACTAGTGAGTTGGATATTAAGCTGAGAGGGGAGGGGGCCTGATTTGGGCATTGGGATAAAACTTGATGGCTTTACCGGCGCTGGCGTATGGGTGCCCAATTCCCACTATTTTACCTATAGGTAATTATTATATCTTTCGTTTTGTGTTTGCCTTTTTTTGTTTTGTACGGAATTGTGTACCTACCTAGTATCAATTGTATTGTGTCATTCTGTGTTCAAATTATCTTTCTTTCTTTCTTGCAGATGATCTCCGGATAAAAGATTCTGTGAGAGTCGCCTACAATCGCAATAAGCCGCCCGTTGCGACTACCATAAGGCGAGCGGCGTCAATTTGACGAACCAAATAATTATAAAAAATAAAAACGTTGGTAGGAAGCCCCTTTTAGTGCACTAAAATCTCTGCTGACAAAGAGAAATGGCGAGACATCGTGAGGAGAGATACCTACATTTGCTACAAACGAAATGTCATCATCATCCTACAGACAAACCGACAACACGGTTTTGTGAGGCAATGTGTAAATATCAATGTAAATAAATACCATAGATAGATAATCACTATCACTGTCTTTTTCACTACATCACATCACTATCGCTACATATTATAAAATAAAGTCGCTTCCGTCCTGATAGAGTGGTTCTGGAGGAAGGTTTTTAATATATGATTTGTCAAGCGGGCGAAGCTGCGGGCGTCCGCTTGTAATACATAAATAAAGAAATAAAAGTAAAAAATTACCATGCACACGGTGGTGTAAGAAATGAGAAGGAGACTATAGTTATTCGTATTTTATATTGCCTTTTAATTAAACAATATGCCAGAAGTACTGTTTCTTATTCTGTGGCCAGATGCCAGATTGACGCCAAAAAAATAGGGTATATGTACATACATACCTACAGCTCTCCAAGTATAAGTTGGCGCGTAGCAAAAATTTCACTAATATAATGTAAGTAGTTGTAAATATATGTAGTCGGTGAGTGTTCTGAAGAGCTCTTCAACCTGATCCCACCCTCTCCCTTCCGATCCCGAACAACGCGTGGCGGGCAGAGATGTCACTCTCATACCGTGGAAACCGTCTTCGCGAGAACCGAGCGTTTTAAACGTTCGGTTCTCTGCCGATCGATGGTGGCTTGGAACGCCCTGCCTGTGCACGTGTTTCCTCCAATATATAACCCTGGGTTCTTTAAGCGAAGCGTGAAGAGGCACATTACTGGGTCGTCAAGTTGAGGGCCACTCTCTATAGTATTACTGTGTACTATGAGAGTCGCCCGTAATCGCCAAACGTCGCGTCGCCGTCGCCACAACTTACCATCAGGCGGGTGACGTCAATTTGTCGACATAAATATAAAAAAAAAATGTATTGAGTTATCTTGAACGTAATTGTTAAAGTAATTGTTCTGTAATCTCGTTGTTTGACGTCTTTCAGTGTAATGTGGCGCCCTCAGTATACACTGGTGGACACATAATTTGTTTTTTTAATGACGAATGGTCAGTCATTAATAATTGATTTATGTTAATCTAAAAACTATGCACAATTTAAAAAAATATTCATTTGCAAGTAATCCTGAACAAATATGCAATTTATGAGTCCACTGGTGTACTTGGAGAGCTGTATAATAAATTTTGTCGTCGGCGGTAACCTTGCTGTTCCCATTTCAACAGGCGTTGTAACACTTATTATTGATTCTCACAGTATCTTTTCAACGTTTACCGAATATATATAACTTAATACTTCTTCTTTTAAACACGTGGCTCCATCGATATTGACCGATGATTTGCCAATGTCAAGGTAATGCTTGATTAGTTGATAGTCCCGCATAGAAGAACTAGTTATTCCTAACTAGCTCCAGGTGCAGGACAAGAAACGTTGTTCGGTATGTGAGTATCTGGGAGCCCGATTTTTGCGGAGCGCCAGAGGTAACCTAAAAAGGACCAGCCACGCGCTTAGCAAAAATCGAACTCCAACTTAATACTTAATATAGTACTTGTGTCTAATGTGAAATGCGGCAATGCAAAAGTATCACTCTAACTCAAGTAAATACAAATATTAGCGAAAACCACTAAGCAGATTATACATTGTGTTTTTTTTTTTCGATTCCGAGAACAACGTTTTACTGAAGATGTATAAATTACGTAACGTTTAATCAGCTGTGCCACAGCGGCTGGCACGTAAGAAGTTATTCCCTTTCATCAACATTTCATCGCAAGGCAACGGGGTTTCAATTTTTTTTTTCAAAATTATAACATAGCTGCTACTCTTTATTATTAAACTACATAGGTATGCAATACATTCTGCTGTTGCAATAATTGAGCTGAGTTTGTCGATCCGGGTCGAACTCCTAAAGGACTGGACCGATCTTTATGAATTCAGATATATGCTCACGGTGATGGTCACTATGACTGTGCCAAATTTCAAAAAGATCGGTCCAGTCGTTTAGGAGGAGTTCGATCCCGAACGAAATACACGAGTCGCCTAAGAAAGGGATAACCATATTAGAAAAAAATACTTTCTATACCTAGTGCCAAGTTACGGCAATAGGCTTACCCTATTACGTGGTGTACTATTACGTGGGACCATAAAATTATTGGCAAAGAGTTGGTGTGTAATGCACCTCTGCCTACCCCTTGGGGATATAAGCGTGATATATGTATGTATGTATAAATTCAATCTAAGTACCTACACCTAAAGCCCCAAGCGTTAATGAAAGACAAAATTCCTATAGTTCCCGCGATACACTGCGCACCGGTCGCGTCGTCACTATCGCCGATCTACGCAGAGTGTGGATGTTGCTCATTGTTCGTCACAACATCACACATTTCATCGCGCCTACTAATTGGCAGCGGGGATTCAATAGGATTTTTTAAATAGCAATCTAGGTACAAGCTATTACCGTAGTAATAACTTTTACCTATTCTGGAGTACAATTTCCTTTGTTAACTAGGTATGCAATGCATGCTGCTGTTGCAAAAAACTGAGAACAAGTGTAAAATTTTCGATAATCACCGAAAAAAAAATTGTTGTTTTTTTCGGTGATTATTCCTCGATGGTATGTCCGATTTTCAATTTTTTTTTGTTCTAATCCACCCTCTCGCCACACGTTATCACTGTGGTAAGTTTGAAGGAGATCGGTTCAGGCGTTTAGGAGGAGTATGCGGACAAACAAAATACATGAGTCGCCTAAGATTGTGCTTCGCTCAATAAGATTTTATTTAAATATGTAGGTCCATAAAACCTATCATTGAGTTATATGTATACTATACATATAAGTTTATGGTACCTACCTATAGTCTGAACACGCTAACTTTGCAAAGACCTAAATATGGTAGATTTTTTATACCAACTTACCTAATTATATTTTGACTGCTGCGGTGGCGTGGTCGGTAGTGCATCCGCTTTCGACTCCGGAGTCTCGGGTTCGATCCCCAGGTCGAATCAAATATTTGTCTGATGAATAGATAGCTAGGTAGTAAGATACCTTACAGACACACAATATTTCCGGAATAAAATACGTGAGGCGAAACTGGTCAGTGTACAACAGTAAATAAAACTGTCGAAAAGTAGGTAGGTACACCTATGTAGGTATATCATGAGATTGTTCCAAATTTGACCGAGAGGCGAGAATACGTGACCGAACGAGGAGCGAAGCGTCTATATAAATTTCGAGGGAGGCCAAAATTGCTTTCATCTGTCTGTCTGTCTGTTTGTGTCTTCCGGGTTTCGGGTCACACATACAGACACACATACGAGTCGCATTTTGTATCCGATCTTTACGAAACTTCACAGTCTTGACACTAGTGTTTCTTAAATTAAAACAATATTGTGATATAGAGCTTTTTTATTGGAGAGGGGGAAGGGGGGATGATCCCAAAATAATGTTTTTAAGTTCCTAAGGACTAGGTTAGTACTGAACTTATGGGCGATGACCACTTAGGTCGTTAACTGTGTAAAGTTATTTTCTAATAATGTTCAACCAAGAATAGAGGATTTTCGCTGAGTTGTTCACGCGAACGAAATCGTGAGCCCACTAATTATAAATAAAACGAAAAACTAATTTATCTGCGCATAAAGCATAAGTTGAAACAATGAATTGAAGATACCTGCTGCAGTGTAAGATTGCGCACACGCCACTTCTGACTACATCCGCGTTGTAAGCTGTAACGCGGTGGGTGGATTTCGACGGGGAAGAGTTATAGCCCGCGATTTTCTATTAGCTCGCCGACTGCGGCCAATTTAATTAGCTGATCACACGGAAGGATGCAATTGCTGCACTTACTGAATTTTAACTTAGGGTCACTGTATACTGCTTCTAAGTTAGGTATAATATTATTTTAAACCGTAGATATTACACACAACTACAGACCAGTGGCGAAGAGTCCATATAAAACGATTCCCACCGGCTTACCTTTTAAAAATGGTAGTATAATAAAAGAATAAAAGCATTCATACTGATCACCATGTCTTTCATTCCTATGAACTTATGAACTTAAGACTGCAAGCATGAGAACTCGTGATTGAAGAACACCTACATTGATATTTTCCATGCACACAGACGCATCAACCACTTTGTATAGGTATTCACCCTAGGAACGAATCAATCTATTGTCGGTTTTTGGCATAGGTCAGTTAGATATTTATCGCATCTTCGTCTTTGTAAAATATTAATGAATGCCACAAAAACACGCAATATATTCTTTACCGGCTTATCGCATCGCAAACCCATAATGACACGAGTGACAAGCTAACGTTATAAAAGGATTTGGTTCAAGTGTAACCCTATCTCCACACTACTCGCGAAGTTCCTCGTCGAAGTACACGGGAAAGTTGACCAAAGTCCGAAGTACCTACGTGGCTACACACTCGTTCAACTTCGCGAGGAACTCATTGATATCGGTATTGTAGCAGGCACCTCGTCCAACTTCGAGTCTTTAGAGACTCGGGCGCAAAAAAACTTCGAATGGTTGGACTCGAAGTTGAAGTTGGACTAGGGTAGGCACCTCGTCCAACTTATAATAGCAATATAATCTATTTAATTATAATCAATAAACAAATTATATTATAATCTAGCTGTCCCGCCTTTTAAACCTTCCCTGAACCTCCACAAATATTTCAAGACCAAAGTTAGCCTAATCGGTACAGCCGTTCCCGAGTTTTAGTTTAACTTAATTGTACACCAATACATTACAGTAGCCATGTTCGTATGTGTACAAGTGGCGGCCTCATCACTAAAAAGTTATTTCTTACAGGCAATCTTTGGATGGATAAGTAGAAAGAACTTAAATTAAGAGCGGGTAGGCATTGGTGTAATTTAACAGCATAAAAGGGACTTCTCAATTAGAATCAATAAAGAAACAAGGTAGATTTAGGATATAGACGATATACGTATTAATAGGTACACATAAACTGAACTTTTACATATATACACAACATACATACCACACACTCACACTATAGGTACAGATACTTACATATAGGGTCTCTGAAGCCCGCAAGGATCTCGAATGTGTGTCATTGAGGAATATGAAGCGTTCTTTAATAAGTGGGGGTACGTGGATTGAACAGAAACACATTACACATTGTAAAGAACAGAGAGAATTCAATATGAGTATTCCGGTGAATGCAAATAGGGAGCCACCTGAGCTTAGTGCGATATTCGGACACTGATACTGATACAGAGATTCTTAAGGCGCTTAAATTTATTAAGTTGCTCCTCTGTAACGTCGAGATAACTGACATTTGCGTAGTTAAGAATAGGAAGGTCTGTGCAAGTGCAATTTTGGTGGCTGTTGATAAAAAGTTACGTAACGGCGCGGCGTAAAGAGCCCATGGATGCAAAAAACTTGCGACTTTGCATATTTGTGAACTTGGACTCCATGACAAAGTGTTGTCCACTAGAACACCAAGACTCTAGACACTGGTAGGTACTTAAACGTAAAGGAACACCGTCAAATACGATATTATGCACTTGGGCAGCACTGTCGAATCAACCCGAGTCATCATTCTGGAGCTCCCCACAACAATGACCGGCATTGCTGAAATCAAGTAAGGAGATTACGGTAAGATTCCCATTTTCCATTCCGGCTCTTATATCATCCGTAACATCGATTAAAGCACTGGGAGTGCTTTGTCCTGGACGAAATCCCGACTAAAACGGATCAAGGAGACAGTTTCAGTCTATGAAGGAACTTACCTGAGTATACACTTGCGTTGTTGGAACGGCTAGTATCGGTATTTGTATAGTAGCGGTATACAGCCGTTCCGTACACCTTAGATAGAAAGGGCAAGATGGAGATAGGTCGGTATTCAGAAAATGAGGTACGGTTAGACTTTTTAGGTAGTGGAACAATTTGTGCCTCCTTCCAAGCCTTTGGTTAAATAGTATGTACATGTAAGAAAATAGTTTAAGACGTGACACAAAGTATGCAACATTTCGTCCAGGGATAGGTAAAATCGAGGCAATAGCGTAATGTACATCACATACTCTGTGCTATTCAAAGACCATAGATAGGAACTTGATACGGACCAGCTCACTGCGGTGGACCATGTGATTTTTGAATGTCCTAAATTTATTCAGTTTAGACAGACGCGCCAAAATCGCATTGGTCGATTCAGGATCAACCAATGAGAGTTATGTCTGATGAATATGAACGAACAAGGCGCTTTGTGGCTTCATTCTTTTTCTTCTTTTTTACTACGCTTTTATTAGCTTCACTTGTATGTTTGCTTGCTTGTAACCGACTCTTTTGATCTTTTGGGTTAGATTTTGCCCTACTTTGAACGATCAGATTTAATTCAAACTTTGCACACCTGTCAAAGACCGATGACAATGAAATAATTCGATTGAAAATTAAAAAAAAATGAAAATAAAAACTAAAAATGAAAAATAAATAATAGTTTAAAAAAACTAAAAAAACACACTTTTAAAGAGAATCCAACTAAAAAGTAGAAAATAAATTTTAATAACTTTGAATTAAGAATAGTGTAAATAAGAAATACTTAAATGTATATTATTGTAAAAAAAGCGTGAGGTGCATTTTAAGATATTATCAAAATTAGTGGGTGTCTTTATTTACAATAAGAATTACAATATACAAAATAAACATATACATATAAACATATCGTTTAAAAAATCCTCCGCGCCATTGCTGACTGGGAAGGTTCCCAGAATGCTGGCTGTGTTGCCATGTTGGATGGCGATACTTATTCTTTGGGCCAGAAAATAGCCAGCCTTCTGGTCCTGAGAAGCATCGATTAGGCGTTTAGCAATGTCTGTATAAAGGCGGCGAGCACTCGGACCCCATGATCCCAGTGTTTCAACCCCAAACGGCTCAAATATGTAATCACCTGCTAGGTTAGCATATTTACGCCGTTTAAGGTCTTCAGCCGATGCAGCAGCAGCGCCGGCACATCCGGATGTGCTTGGAAGGTGTGAAGGTGCTAAGGTGTCAACGCATGTAGCGTCCCACACCAAAGGCCTTCCCATCTTCCACGGTAGCAACGACATACCGTCCGGTCTCTTTCCATCGCTTCGTGCTAAACCATTTGGTTCACGTACGGCCGGAAGACCTGAGGTGGAAAGAGCCCTACGAATTATGTCGTTTAGAATAGCGTGCCGAGGTATACGACCTGCGCTTCTGCTACAAGAAAGGCCATGGTGTTCCAGATTATCGACGACTACTCCACAGGTGCAATGATGCGGGGATACACAAGGTGTACCCAGCCGAAGGCAAGTGGCAATGCGGAAGGTTGTGTCGTCCAACATTGTACCGATGTTGGGCGATGGGAGCGCCTGGATCCATAACCCTGACTCCCATTCTCCAACAGCTAGTAGGCGTGCACGCTCTGAAATATTGACAGAAGTGTCCATTAGTGTATTAATCCTCAATTTACAGAGCGGTGAATCCCACAGTCGCTGTGAGCCTAGGCGTGAGGGCAGGACAGTGTCGGGGAAAGACATCCTCCAAGCATTTATGGCATCGGTCTTGCATCGCACCTCGGAATCAATCAGTGTATTAATTAATCAAAATTATAATTCTTCTACTCATATCTGTCAATAAAATATTTTTAACTATTGACACTATGCACCTCACGCTTTTTTTACAATAATATACATTTCTTATTTACACTATTCTTAATTCAAACTTATTTTCTACTTTATAGTTGGATTCTCTATAAAAGTGTGTTTTTTTAGTTTTTTTTAACTATTATTTATTTAAATTAGTGGCTCCATCGTTCACCGACGGTATGTCTGTGTTGTTGAATATGTTGATGCTTTACTTTGACACTTTGACAGTGACAGTTACTAGTGAAATTAAGTTTGTGCGTAAGACAAAGACTAGATAGAAAGTCCATCAGTTCATGAGTTTGTGATTATGTTGTTCTGTGTGATAAATGATTACTTACTACTTATCTCAATTATCTTTGTAAATCTATTAGCCGCCGCTAAAAGTAAGAACTTAGTTATTAGTTTAGGAGAGGGTGCTGAAGTGTCTTCGAGCGACTTCTACATCTAATAAAATATAACTGGTACCTACATAGCTGTTTGTTGTTCCTGTTTAGTAAAAAAAGTGTTATTGATATAATCATGCGGATTGTGGAATTTGTAAAACACTCTGACCTGTCAATGTGTAGAATTTGTTTATCAGTCGACAGAGGCTTGTGTTCAATAATTGATACGCCTCTACAAGTAATATTCGAGTCAGTGTCTCTGGTGCCGGTAAGATCTATTACATACATTTTTGTACATACTTCTTTCTTTTATAACATACTTATTTTTATGAAATTGAAAAAAAAATGGTTGAGGTTTAGTCGGGGGCCTTTGCGACACTTTAACTATAACACACCTCAAATTTTTTTCCTTTTAACGTCTTTAGATTCACAAAATAGGGGGCAATGACAAGGGTATATTGTCATTACATACAGGGTTCAGTATACGCAATACAAAATAACAACCATACATACTGTATTTGGAACCTGAGTTCTAACTAGTGATGGACGGGACTCGAGTTCTTTAAGTCGTAATTTAGGGACTAGACTCGATTTTTTGAGACTGAACTCATAAAAGAGAGCTCAAGCCTTTTTGTCACTGACAAGACTCGCGAGTCCTCACAATATGACTTGCGAACTTGAGTCTTTTAACAATAATATATTTTTAAAGAGACTTAAGGCTCGACCTCATTGCTAGTTCCGAAGTCTTTTTAAAAAAAAGTGAGTTCTATTTCTATTGATATAAATTTCTATATCCAGGGTATACATATAATATCTAGGCTATAGGTTGTTATTACCAACCTATAGCCTAGATATGATCAGAAACTAGAACATAGAATAAAAACTTGTTAAATAAATTGTGCACAGATTTTAATTACTGGTTTATTTATTTGAAAAAAGAAAGCCACGATGCTAAACACATAGACGCCTGTATAGTTTTGTTTCCAAGTCGATTTCTTTTCTTGTTTATTAAATTTCCCGATGCAGAAAATGCTTGCTCGCTGGGCACGCTAGTTGCCGGAATACATAAAACATGATAGGCCATTTTCGATAGTACCGGCAAATTTAATTCTTGGTGTTTCCACCATGCCAGTACATCAGTATGTTCGGGCTCCATTGGCATTAATAAGTATTTTTCTAATTCATTACTTGGTGTTATTTTCTGTTGGTATAGTGAAGAAAGAAAATTTCTCTGCGGTTCTATTACTGTGGCAGGCTGTTGTACAGGTACTTCATCACTAGAGTTTGCTAGATAATTTTCACTGAAGAAGTTCTTCATCATTTGAAGTGTGAGTGTGTCACCCATTTCAGTGAAATAATCATTTTTTAATCGAGGATCTAAAATCACTGCGAATTTGGAATAATTTGTACGTAACAGGGGCTCATATTGTTTTAATTTAGAAAACATCGCATTTGCACAATCGTGAAGGAGTTCATCTTCAAATCATTCTGTGATTTTATTCAATAACACGTCGGTTATTGGAACAACGTAAATTAAACTGGGGTATTTTGATTTTGACAATAAGAGAGTAGCGTCATAGAAAGGTCTAAGAAATTCAACAATCTTTTTAACAGTGTCCCAATTTTCTATGAAGTACTTATTAAAATGCTGAATGCTTTTGCAAAGTTCGTCCAAAACCGCTCGTTGATCATAAGCTCGTTCCAACATTAAAAATGTAGAGTTCCATCTAATGTGCATTTGTTTGATTAAACTAAGTTTTTCTTTTTGTAACAATTCACAATATTCAAAATATGTTTGTTTGTGTTTGGGGGAAAAAATTTATGAAATTAACTAAATTGGAAATATTTGAAATTGGATTATCTATTTGTCGCAATCCTTGTTTGACAACTAAATTCAATACATGTGCCATACATCTTATATGCACAACTGTTTCATAGTCACCATGAAATAATGACAGCAATTGCATGAATTTAACATTTGTTGCCTCATTGTCTGTCGTAATTGAAATAATTTTATTTTCAAGTTTGTAGGAATCAAATATACTTTTCAGTTTGTATAATATTTGTTGACTGTCGTGCGGGTACGGAATCACATCAAAATCCAATAATATAGTATTCAGCTTACTTTCGTATATAAAATGTGCTGTTACTACAACATATGGTTTATTGGTTATTGAAGTCCAGAAATCTAAGGTCAAAGATAATTTATCAATGTCTTGAATTAATTCAATTAACTTTGTTTTGTTTTCCTGATACCTCGTGTTAACGTTGGAATGTAACTGTTTCTGTTTAATAACGGTGTAGTTCGGATTCAACCCATTAATTAATTCAAGAAAATGTTCTTCTTCCACGATTTTAAAAGAATGAACTCCTTGTACCACAAAATTCAATATAAGGTCATCATACACAGAACATTTCTTGCGTGATTTGTTTGTATTTGCTAGTTGTCCAACAGTCTCTTCAGTATGTTTATTATTATGTTTCTTCAAAATTGTGTGTGACGTTTTAAGTGAAAATTGCTTACCACAGTATTTGCAAATAAAATATTGATCATTTTTATCGTAGTGTGAATTTTTCAGAGACTTCCGAACCTTTTTCTTCTGGTTTCCTGAAGTAGAAGCGTCAGAGTTGTTAGGAGGCTGATCCCTAATCAAGTTACTAACGTCTTCATCAATCTCCATGTTAAACACAATTAATAAACAGTACTGATTTAAAAACAATTATATGATCAGGAAAACCACAAATATGTAAATAAACAACAGAAGTGATGATTTTACAATAGTTTGTAACATGTATAATATATAGGTACACAGTATACAGCACTCTGTAGTCTGTACACTGCAGTCTTTAAAGTCTAACAAAATAGATCGTGTTAGAAGAACTGAGGGTAGCAGTACATATTAGTAGTAAAGATTCGCTTAGTCCGCTGTTAATATTTTATTGTACCTACCCACATAACGATTGATTATTTGAACATTTGTCTTTACGATTTCGTTTCTTTCTGTATTATTATTTTCTAAAATGAAAAAAAATAGTTTTCAGTTGCCACATGAGGATCCTGATTTTTTTAGGTCATTAGTAAGAAAAAAAGATCCTCTTGTCTCATGTCGAATCTACTGCAAATGAAACTATAAGACAACAACAGAATAGTACTATAAAAAGTAAGTACCTACCTAAAATACGTCTTGGTTAAAGTTACCATACTTTTTTATTGTTTTTTGTTTTTGTTTTCGTATTGTTGTTGTTTTTTTTTGTATTGTATTGTCATTTTTAGGACACTTAATTAAAAAAAATAGCCTATGTTAATTCCTGGTAATTTAGCTACTATTGGTGAGAAAATTGTTAAAATCGGTCCAGTACTTTCGGCTCCTATTCATTACAAACAAACAGAAAATCTTGCCTCTTTATAATAATTAATTATTATTTATATTGTTATGTTACAGCTACATGTGCAAGAGAAGGAACTCAACAAAGTCGCAAGAAGATGTGTTTTAATGCTAATCTTCCTTCAGGTTCCTCAACTAATATCACCTCGTGTGAACACAGTGCGCACATGCATAATGTACTCGTATCACAGGAAAGGCAAGATGTTGTAGTGGAATTTGCAAAATCCATTAACCAGATACCAGATAAAAATTTGGAATCATTTACAAAAAGTCTTAAATTTATCGTCAATTTATATTCTAAAAAATAATAATTAAAAATGTAAACTAATTAAGTCCTTTTATTGAATAGATTAAACTTTCCTAGATTTACCTAGCATGATAGCGTTTAATCTCGTCTCATATTATGTATAAAGAATAAGTTGGTTGCAGAATATTGGTTAATCAATCATTTACATAAAAATGAAGAGGACTCAGATTATTTTTGAAAAACCTAAGTTCTCCAATATGACTTTAGTTTTTTTGAAGAGCTTGAGTTCCATAATAAAAACTTAGTTCTATGAGTCGAGTCTTTTTGGATTAGGACTCAACGAAAGGACTCATGACTCAGAACTCAGGACTCATTTTAGTCGGAGTCTTGCGAGCTCTGCCAAAATGAGTCCAGTTCCTAAATTAGGACTTAAAGAACTCGAGTCCCGTCCATCACTAGTTCTAACAGAAAGGACCAATATTAAAGTTATGTTTCATTCATTTATTAAACTAACCTTTTATTACAGATACAACAAATTTACAATTATACATACATAATATTTACATACTTAACTACAAAATCTAATATTAAGTATACCTTCTAATTAAATCTAAATTCTAATATGCGTCAAAGAATTCCTCCGCCTTGTCGCCAACTGGCAATGTTCCGAGAAGGCTGGCAGCATTTCCACGTTGTATGGCAATGCTTATTCTTTGTGCCAAATAATAAGCATTTCCACGTTGTATGGCAATGCTTATTCTTTGTGCCAAATAATAACCAGCCTTCTGGTCTTGAGAAGTGTTGATCATGAGTTTCGATAAATTTTTGAATAGTCCGCGAGCACTCGGACCTTAAGGTCCCAGCGTCTCTACCCCAAACGGCTCAAATATGTAGTCTCCAGCTAAATTGGAGTATTTGCACCGTTTGAGGCTTTCCGCTTTTATTATACTAAATAGTAATCACTATTTACACAGACAAGGCAATTATAAAACCAAATACCTCATCAATCACTATTAATGTTACACCTATGTAGTTTAAATTAGATAAATACTAATATGAGGATGTAACAGTTGTACTGTGAATTTTTTTTGCAGTTGCTTCAAAAGGACAGACCACTGCAAGTGTGTTCTGTGTGTTGCTCCAAACTGGAGACCTGTGACCAACTGAGGAGGAGATGTCTCCGGAGTGAGGAGCTGTTCACAAAGCTGCTGAGTTCTCAAGGGGTGAGTGACCTAAAGAGGTCAGAGCTGTAGCATACAATTTTTAAAAGTAAGCTTTGACAATAATTCTGTTGAATTCAGTAACATACATTAAAATTATTCTTTTTGGATATTTTTACATTAAGAACAAAAATTAAGTTGTTAAATAAAAATAAATTTACTTTATTAAATCATAATATATGAATTTAAATTGCAATATTTAGAAGTGCTGTGGGACATGGTGACGACTTCATGTGGGACTAGTGAGTAGGCCTCTTATCTTACGAAAATCGTAGCTGATTTAGTCTTTTCTGTGTACAGGTCAGACTGGCTAGAGTAAAGTTAGATCCAGCACGTGATTTGCAACCGGAGACTTTTCAAGTGTATGATAGTGATGAAGAAAAGCGAGAAGTGGTAGAAGAAGGTGGGTGTGAAATTTTGCTAATTTATGCATATTATATTATATTATATTAAATGAGCTTCGGTGGCATTTGCTTGTACATCAGCTTTCGACTCCGGAGTCTTGGGTTCAATTCCCGGGTTGTATCAAATATTTGTGCATCCAAAATGCTTTTACTTTTACTGATTGAAATACTTTAGTTTATCCTCTATCTATTGGCATGCAATATATTATGAAAAACCTTTACTTCGTCAATTTACTCAATAATGTTACTACTTTTTTGTAATAATCATCATTCAGGATAAATAATACTTTGACTTTTTGGTCAACACGTGTGAGGTGGTAACTAGTCTGTGCTCTCTTTTCACTTGATAATACTTATCATCTGTCTCACTTTCTCATTGCTAACCGCGAGCTATGTAGGAATGCAATGCGCATGCGCATTTTTGTTGAAATTTTGACGTCTTAGCAACCTAACGCACCCTTTTATTATGTACTAGCGGACGCCCGCGGCTTCGCCCGCTTGACAAATTTTATACATCTTTTCGAGAACCACTATCCATTGGCGAAACTGCATCAAAATCCGTTGCATATTTTTAAAGATCTAAGCATATACAGGAATTTTTCAAGTGGGCTTGGAAGGCCAAATCCGGAACTATAATGAATAGCGAAAAATGCTCAAAGGAGTCACGAGCCCGATTTTGATGAAACCTATAATCCTAGCTGGGAATCGAACCCATTGATTTAGAAAAAAAATCACACCCTTTATTATTACCCCATACGATAGTGTTGCTGTTAAGGATCAAATTCTGGGAAGTAATTATTTACGGCAAAAAACTTAAAATTTTAATATAATTCATATTTTATGTCAATTTTGTTCGTAATTACAGAACTGACTATTTCGTCTTCTAAATGATGCTGCGGCAAACGATGTACCAAACAGCCTGTATAACTCATTTTATGTAATAAGTTGAATTGGTTCTCAGATCCTCTGGGAAAGGTCGACTCTGACGGCGAGTGCTCGCGACTGTCAGGCGGGGCGGGAGATGACTTTAGTCCTGTGGTGGTGAACGTCGACACTGACAGCGATACAGTTGGTGAGTATGTCCTGTTGTTGACAATCTGAAATAAACAGGTCATTACCTTAACTATAGTTAGGTGTAACAGTGAACGCTTACTGCCAAAATAATAATAAAATCAATAAAAAACCGGCCCAGTGTGAGCCGGACTCGCGCACCGAGGGTCCCGTACATACCTAAATAATTTTAGGTATGTACGGGACCCTGCTTCTCGCAATTTTTCCTTTATCTGTGCTATAAGACGTTGCGTCGAACCAAATTTTGCTTATTCGAAATGGTCTCCATTGGCGGCAATACAGTCCTTTAAACGTTGATGCCATTTACCAATAGAAGCACGCACTCTTTCCATGGGAAAATTCTTCACTGCCAATCTTATAGATTGTTTTAGAGACTCCAAATTATTATGGCGTTTAAAGCAAGCCGTACTCTCTAAAACTGACCATAAATTATAATCCACCGGATTAAGATCGGGACTAGACGACGGCCAGTCTTCAGCTCTGATGAAGTCGGAAACGTTTGATTCCAACCAAGACTGCGTGGACCGAGCTTTGTGACCAGGCGCCGAGTCTTGCTGGAAGGACGATTCTTGGTTATTAAACATGGTGTTGTTAAGGGCTTAACTACCTTCTCAAGAATGGTATCTTGATACACTTGTGCCGATGTTATGATACCTTTTTCACAAAAGTATGGCTCAGTCACTGCTTCATACCTAACACCCCACCAAACCATCACTGAAGTTGGATACTGCCCTCGTTGCACTCTGTCGACTAATTGGGAAGCTTCCTTAGAGCTTTGAGCATAAATACGGTCATTTTGTTTGTTAAAATGTTGCTCCATTGTAAAGAAATTTTCATCCGTAAACAATTTTTTTCTGTGACTTTCCATGATTTTACCACCCTATTCTTTTTAAATTATTAGTTAAGAAATTACCACTGCGTCTCTTATAGGCTGCAAGTCCTAAGTCATCTTTTAAAATACGCGACATGGTTCTAGGTGCCATCTTCATCTCCCGAGATAAAATCTTTTGCTTTCGGACAGGATTTATTCGAATTCTTTTCCTTACTGCTTTGACCACCTTTTTCGTACGAACATTACGTGGACGGCCAGATCTTTTTCTGTCACAAGCAGAGGAGGTCTCATTGTACCTAAAAATAGCCTGGTACACAAACATCTGACTAATACCACAGATATAAGAATACTATACTAGTACAGATGAACCATCTCATAGAAGGAATTGGCGACGTTTTAAAGGCGTCTTTAGGGCTAGCTAAATAATTTTCGATAAATTCCTAATAGATGGCAGTGTATTGTGTGCGAAAAATACGTAATAGATGCCGGTATATTATGTGTGCGAAAAATATATAATAGATGGCAGTATTTTACGTTATAATCCCCCATGAATGAACAGTTTCTATTGTCCCGATTATTTCTTAATAGATGGCAGTATTTTAACTTCTTATCAGAGTTCATTGGAGAGGAGATTATTATTAGTTATTATTACCCACACTTGGACTTTTAATTTGTCTTGATAAAATAAAATGGTAATAAGTACTTACATAATAGAAGGTGGAGGAGATTCAATAATTATATGATAAACCCATCGTGTCTGAGCTTGTTGATTTTCTTATTTAAACATATAAGTACCTTACTACTTACCTATAAATATGTTGTAAGTAGGTAGGTATACTACGGTTGTGTATTCCCGTATCAGTATTCGCTTAGTATAATAATATCATCATCATTCATTAAACTCTTATTTAATAACTAGCTGTTGCCCGCAGCTCAGCCTGCGTGTTATAGCTTTCTTGATCACCAGTTACTGATTTATTGTATACTAGCTGTTGCCTGCAGCTCCGCCTGCGTGTTATAGCTTTTTTGATCACCAGTTACTGATTTATTATGTATAGCTGTTGAGCGATATTGTATCTTAAGATAAAATATTATTGAGCGAAGCTCAATCTTAGGCGACTCATGTATTTCGTATCTCCGCATACTCCTCCTAAACGCCTGAACCGATCTCCTTCAAACTTACCACAGTGATAACGTGTGGCGTGATGGTGGTTTAGAACATAAAAATTGAACATAAATCGTTGTCGTTCGAAAATTTAACACTTCGCTCAGTTTTTTACAGCAGCAGCATGCATTGCATACCTAGTGTTATCTTAGCCGTGTGCAGCGCCCCTTAGTGAACTCCACTGCGGGTGACGTAACCTACGACAAAGTTATTACAGTAATCGGGTCTAGGGATCGAACCGCAAAATTACGTTTGTTTTTATTGTATATACTTTTCCGGGATAATAAGTACCCAGGGTGGTGCCCAGGATATTAAAGAATAATTATACCAAGTGTTTCATCGTAATTGAACCGGTAGCTTTTGCGTGATGCCTGAACAAACAGACAGACAGATAGACAAAAATTGTTATTAATTACATTTTTGGGTTCGGTGTCGGTCTAGTAACACCCCCTGCCATTTATTTTTTTGATATTTTCAATGTACAGAATTTTCACTTCTACAGATTTATTATAAGTATAGATATAGATATAGGTAACTGTTGAGCGATATTGTATCTTAAGATAAAATATTATAGTATCTTAGCTATGTGCAGCGCCCCTAAGTGAACTCCACTGCGGGTGACGTAACCTACGACAAACTTATTACAGTAATATAATTTTTTTTTTCATATTTTCAATGTACAGAATTTTCACTTCTACAGATTTATTATAAGTATAGATATCGATATAGATAGTTATTGAGCGATATTGTATCTTAAAATAAAATATTATAGACTCTTAGCCATGTGCAGCGCCCCTAAGTGAACTCCACTGCGGGTGACGTAACCTACGACAAAGTTATTACAGTAATCGGGTCTAGGGATCGAACCGCAAAATTAAGTTTGTTTTTTATTGTATGTACTTTTCCGGGATAATAAGTACCCAGTGTGGTGCCCAGGATATTAAAGAATAATTATACCAAGTTTCATCGTAATCGAACCGGTAGTTTTTGCGTGATGCCTGAACAAACAGACAGACAAAATTTTTTTTAATCACATTTTTGGGTTCGGTGTCGGTCTAGTAACATCCCCTGCCATTTATTTTTTTGATATTTTTAATGTACAGAATTTTCACTTCTACAGATTTATTATAAGTATAGAAGATAGGTACAGTATGTGGCGGAAACTGTGCATATAAAATATCTCTGCTCAAGCCCCTGGGAAAAATAAAGCACGTCAAAAAATTGACTCAACAACCCGACCGACTTCAAATTACCGAAATGGGACCAAAATGAAATAGGACCACTTGGGAATTAGACCCTTTTAATTAAAAAGATAATTTCTAAATCTGTTCTCCCAGTCAAAAGATATGAGGTAACAAACACCTTAACTCCTCCTTTTTTGGAATTCGGTTGGAAATAGGCTACCTCTATATCCTTCCGCCGGGCGCCACTGAAAATACGTTCTGCTTGTAACCAGAGACGCCCGGCAACAGACGTTAGAGCGGCCGTGGCCTTGGGCCGCAGAATTAAAAAAAAAAAACCTCTAAATATCCTACTAATATTACAAATGCGAAAGTTTGTATGTATGGATGTTGTTACTATTTCAAGTAAAAACTACTGAACGGATTTTGATGAAACTTTACAATAATATAGCTTATACATCAGAATAACACATAGGCTACAATTTATAAAGATATTGTGTGAATTGTTTAAAATATGACGCGGCGCGACGGGAAAGGGAAAAAATACAAATCACCACGCGGACGAAGTCACGGGCGACCACTAGTAATTAATAAAATGTTAAGTACAAATCGTGTAATTAATATTATATATATTATATTATATATATATATTATATTATAATATATATATATTATATTATATATATATATTATATTATAATAATAATTAATTTAAGCAAATTAAGCCGGTAAGTGATGACTAATTAGGAATGAATGACGCAGCGAGGTAAAATTAAGAGTAGGCGATAAATAAAATTAATAATTAATAAAACAGGGCAATGTATTTTTATTTATTACTTTTGTCTGCCTTTTTATCTGTCTATACTAGTCTATTCTTGCAGTTTTTACAGACATAATAAGGACACTAAGCTCGAACTGCTAAGATTATTATTAGTTGTAGGTATGTATGTATGTATGTATGTATGTATGTATGTAACATCTGTCCTGGCTTTGGATATATGGTTTAAATTACAGAGTAGATATGGATTTTCTATAGTACCCGGCAACGGCAATAGGCTTGCCCATATTAGGTACGTGGGATCAACAAATTACTGGCAATTTGTGGGTGTATAATGCACCTCTACTTACCCTGTTTGTATGTATGTGTGCAAATTGACTTTGTTTCCTGTAAATCGGCTAAAACGAAAAGAACATCGTCAATCAATAAGTCATTTCACGCGGGCAGAGCCGAGAGCGTCACTTAGTATGTCAGTCAACCAAAAAGTACATGAACGAAACGCACAACGCGCGAACAACTCAAACTCGGCATCTAGGCACTCGGCAGTGGCACGCGCTCGACACGGTCGACACCGACACGGACAATATAGGTAGCTACCTACCTAGCCAGTAATTTCCACGAACTTTTATGTTTGTCAGAACAGCCACGTCTGTTGATCGGTCGTGCGGCAGATGAGGTTGGTTTGGAAAGTAGGTACTTTCCCTGAGAGCTACCCCTAGCTACTTTTACTTTAGCTACCTAACCTACCTAGGCTAAGTAGTTACATATTTTTAAACCTTCAAAATCGGTGTAGTATGTGGCGAAAACTGGGCATATATATATCTGCTTACGCCCTTGGAAAAATAAAGCACGTCAAAAATTGACTCAACAACTCGACCGACTTCAAATTACTGAAATGGGACCAAATAATTGTCAGAATGGGACCAAATTGAAATAGGACCATTCGGGAATTAGTCCCTTTCAATTAAAAAAATAATTTTCAAAATCCGTTCACCCAGTCCAAAGATATGAGGTAACAAACACCTTAACTCCTCCTTTTTGGAAGTCGGTTGAAAACAGGCTACCTCTATATAATTATAATAATATAGCAGTCACACTGGAGCGATGAAAGACGCCTTTTTAGGGCTAAAACTACAAGAAATATTCACTATAAAATTTTATATTATTACCGAATCATTTCCCTGTTTGTGTTGTATTACAGTATTTCACCATTAGATTAAATTCCATAAATAGCGTAGGTGCATGACACTGGATTATAATATTTAACATACTGCAAACGTCAAAGATGATCCGGGTTCAAATCCTAGGAAATTAGTTTTTGTTTTTGTTCACAATTTTTTTGTATTCTCAACTGACTTCTAAAAAGGAGGAGGTTCTCAATTTGAGTGTATAGTTTTTTTGTTTTTTTTTGGCTAGTTTTTTCTTGTTATTTTTTTTATTCAAGACAAGTATGTAGGTATTTCATTATTGTTTTTATTATTAAGTTGCTTCAAAATAAATATAAATAGGTATCAATAGGTGAAAATGTATATCTATATTATAATAATATTATCCTATTGTGCAAAAGTTATGTAACCAGAGGGCTTATTCAATATTAATATCAGCGACATCTATCTGTGCTTTAGCAAGAGTTATTGATGACAAACCATCGCCAGCCAAATTTATAGCAGTACTTATTCTAGCCGATACGTGTACCGTGGCGCTGTGCTGAAATTTTATTAAAAAAACTTAAATTGGAGTTTTAAAGACCCGAAAACTACTTATTTAATCGTAGAAAAACTTTTAAAATATAGATATATTATCCTAGAATGGAATTCCTGACTAAAACGAAAGATATTGTTTAAATATTATGAACCATTACCCGTAACGCCACCTAGTTTAAAATAATTCAACTAACACGACAGGTCCAAAAAAATTGTTCCTGATAGACTACCAGTGCTAATACCAAGTGTATGGAGAGTTTTAATCTCAAAATAATTTACTAATTGAGTTAAATCGGTTTCGGATTCGGTTCTCTTTATCACTCCACTCCATTTTAATATCGCAAAATATTGTACAATGTATTGGCGCCAAAATAAGAAAACACAATGAAAAGTCATATAAAAATTACTGATTCCAAATTCAAAGGTACAGTCGGCCCCAAAAGTCGCTGAACACATTCAAACTTCCAAATCATCTCAACACTAAAAATGTCATAAGTCAGTGACGCAACAAGAGAACAAAATAAACTCAACATACAAAAGGTCCATAAAAACCTGAGCACTAGTATTCCAAAAGTATCTGAACACTAGTATTCCAAAAGTAGCTGAACATCATTAACATCATAAGTAGATTAACAAATCATATTTTCAATGTTGTTGCCTGATAATCTAATTTTGGTTTTCTTGCTGTAACACGAATTTTGGTCTTTTGACATGTAGCATAATTTGAGAAAAGTTTTAAAGCTAAAATTAATCTCCATTGGTGCAGTGCTCCCTATGCCTAGGTTATGGGCACAGCAGGTAGTACTGCAAGAGTACCGAGCCCAAGTGCAGCCACTGCGGCGGCCTTCGTATGAAGGCCAAGTGCCCGGAGCTGCAGGTGAGAACACAGACTTCCTGTTTTAACTGCCGTCGGGACACACTGGGGCACACACGGGCTGAGCGACACACGGCACAGCGCGATGTATAACACATGCTCAGTAAGAATGAGATGGGACTAAATAGCACGGACAACCATTCAGTATTACTAAGGGCGTCTCGGGCATTGCCACCCCATACAGAATCGTGCAGGCAAACCTAATGAAGAAACAGGTGGCAACCCAAGACTTCCTACTCGAGGCCTCCAGGCGTAAGGCATCCATAGCACTCATACAGGAGCCTTACGTGTGTAATGGGAAGAGGATGCGGGGATAACTGGGCGTCAGGGTCTTCCAGAACGCTGGACCAGGAGATAGGACTGCAGAGGCGGCCTCGTATACTCGTCGTATACTCGTTGCTAATCCATCGTCCTCAGGCCCCGATCATGGAGGTCGATGGTCCTGGGCGTAGTCACGTTTGCGGCGCCCTCGCCGCACACTTCGGAACTCAGCGGGGAGGGACGCTCCCTCACCCTACCGGACGCCTCCTTCACGAGCATTACCTGCTCGCAGAAGGAAACGGCCGCATTCCACTGACTCTCGCTAGAGACCATGGCTCGTAGCATGGTCTCCAGCGAGAGCGTATCTACGCCCAGGCCCACAACGAGGTCCCGGCGCTGACTCGCCCATACTGAGCATTCCACCAACGTGTGGAATGCCGTGTCCACGCCGGAAGTCTCGCAACACTGTCAACAACACGCGGGTCTGACCTCACGATGCATGCGAATCAGATACTCACCGAAGTTTCCGTGCCCGGTGATGATCTGTGTCGCACGATACGTGCGACCACCGTGCTGCCTCTGCAGCCACTCCTCCATGATCGGTCTCACCGCCGCGATGGTGGTGGTTCCCCACTTTGGTTGCTGAAGTTGCACCTTCCATGTCTCCATGAGATCCTGGCGGAGTTGGGACCGCTGAGCCTCGATTTCTCGAGCCCGTTGTTGCCCGTCAGTCTCGGGGCCCATACGGGAGCCCCGTACACAGCCATACTCCGCACGATCCCCAGGTACAGTCTCCTGCAGGAAGCGTTGTGTTCCTTTAAGTTGGGCATCAGTCGCGAAAGCGCGGCTGTCGCCCCCGTCACTTTGGGGACCAAATTTCGGAAGTGTGGTCTAAAGTTCCACCGGCTATCGAGTATGAGCCCCAGATTCTTCATTGTGGGTTCGATGCCGATGCTAACGCTCCCTACATTTACGCTGGATCCTGGAGGTGGCCCGCGCCGAGGTCCGTGAAAACACAGAGCCTCGGACTTATTCAGTGCCACGTCCAGTCCCAGCCGCCGTATCCGACCCAAGACTTCAGCAAACCCAGTCGTGACCTTGAGTGTTGCCTCCTGCTGCGTTGCTCCCCGCGCCGTGACGAGGGTATCGTCGGCGTAGCAAGTTACGTTGACGCCCTCTGGCAATAAACTGCAAGGAGGGGCGGGGGAATGATTGATGTTGTATTACCAGGATATAGCCCCCAGACCAACTCATAGAACCTAGATGTGTAGGGGAACATAGAAACGAATAGAACATTTTTGGGAAGTGGGATGGGAATTGGGATTTTTTTTTTGGGAAGAGATGGAGTTTTATTACTTGTGGGCGTTCAAGGGGGGGTTCAAAAATGAAGTCAAAATTTACCTAGGATGCTTAGTTTCCGAGATATTATATACTGGGAATCTTGGGTATTTTTGTGGGATGGGAATTCCCAAGATTTTTTTTGCAGGCGAATAGAATACGTCTCTGCTGGGGTGCAGGGGAACAAAAATTTGCTCAGAATTGAGCTGGGAAGCTCCGTTACCGGGATATAGGGGCTTCAAGTTTTGTGGAATGTGGGACGATAATTGGGAAGCAAATTTTTGCGGGATGATGGCGTTCAAATATTTGCATGGGCGGGAAAAATGAGGCCAAAATTTACCTGTGATGCGTAGTTTCCGAGATTTGGGGTACTGGGAATCTTGGGAATTTTTGCGGGATGAGAATTCCCGGGATTTTTTTTGCAGGCGAATGGAACTTGTGATGGGAGGTGTTGCAGGGGGAACAAAAATTTGCCCAGAATTTAGGTGGGAAGCTCAGTTGCCGGGATATAGAGGCTGGGAAGTTGGTAATGTCGGGAGTAACTAAATCCAATTTAACCTAATGATGATTGTACTCTTCAGTCATTCGGTTTGATGCCTTTCTGGCGCCATCCTGGCGCGTTGCTTGTGAGTTTAGCAGGCTACCAATTTATTGACCAATTGCAGTTGCAACGTAGTAGTATAGCAGTAGCATGGCGTTTTACGTTAATTACGCGACTTAGGCCTTAGATTTCTGTCTGTAACGTCACTTACTTTAGTATAGCTAGATATATTTTTCCTGACATACAGTATGTTATCAAATATATATTGGGAAGCTACAGTTAAAACATTAATATCTTTAAATCGCTCCCTAAGAGAATCTCTTTAACCTAAACAATAAATGGCACGGACTTTCCCCAAAAGTAGTATTCCATAGGACATCAAGCTATGGAAGTAACCAAAGTAAACTAGCCTAGCAGTAGCTACATCTTTCAACTGCCTAATCCGTCTCACAGCATATGCAGCAGAGCTAAGCTTATTAGCTAAAATGGTGATATGGTGACCCCATTGTAATTTAGAAACTATTGTTATTCCTAAAAAGGTAGTGTTATTTACAAATTCTAACCTTTGGCTACCTAACACGACATGGGCGTTTGCTTGTCTGACATTGGGCGTTGTAAATTTAACGCAATTGGTCTTTTTTGCATTCAACAATAGGTTGTTTGTAGAAAACCAATTTGAAATTTTAGATTTTTATTTTAGAATTTATTTTCTTGGTTAGGCCGATTACTTTTCAATCCACCCTCGTATATCGTATATCGCTCAGTATCTTAAGGTTAAATATTAAGATAGAAATTATAAACAGATCACAAAAACTGATGTCATCGTCAGGACTTCGAGTCATACCGATGACATCAGTTTGAGCTAAAAAGTAACCAGAAGGCTGGTTACTTTTTAGTTTGAGCTGAAAAGTAACCAGAAGGTTACTTTTCAGCTCAAAGAATAAGCATTGCCACACAACGTGGCAATGCTGCCAGCCTTCTGGGAACATTGCCAGTCGGCGACGAAGCAGAGGAGTTCTTTGACGCATGTATGCTATAGTGTAGATTTTAGTGTGCTATGTGATATTTGTGTGTACTAAGTGTAGATTTTAGATCTTTGATTTGATTTGATAGTAGTATAAAATGCCGATTTCTTGTCTATTGGCCTATTCTTTTCGTTTATTTTTGTTCAAATTTTTATTTTTATACGTTTTTTGTGTAGCAGATTAGATTCTTCATCATTATGACAAATAAAATTAGAATTACCTCAACTAAATGGGTCGTAGATCATAGTTATAGCATCAATAGAAAATCAGTACAAATCAAACTCAACCAGCAATAGTAAAAAAAAATCAACCTAGGCTGCAGACACGCTTAAAAATATCTACGTTTCATTAGCTATTCAACATGGTATAACCAGCTAGGCTGCTGAAAGTCTTGGAATAATCTTTGATAAAAGTCTAAAAAAAAGGCCAATATACAAGAAATCGGCAATTTTTCAAAAAAATCTTCAAAGCCTTATAACTTGAAAAGGGTTAGGTTGGGGGGCAGGGGTCCAAAGTGAAATTTGTCAGAAATGAACTACCAAACCCCTGAACGGGGATCGTACGACTTACCAGGTAACCCTGTATAGAAGATAGATAGATGACAGATTTATTGAATATCCTTTTATTCAGATGTTCTAAGTCCTGCCAGAGAAAATGAAACACAGGAAGTAACACTCCGGCCGAGCACCGGTACGAATCACACTGCTGAAGAGGGAGCCACACAAACATCCGCAAATAAATCGAGCCCAGTCCGAAGAAGGAACAAAAAACGGAGAAATAAACTAATCTCATGTGACATTTGTCAAAAACGTTACACTTATCCTTACGAGTTAAAAATACACACCCGTAAACACACTGGCGAGAAACCTTTTAAGTGTAGTTATTGTAATGAATGTTTTATTCGAAAGGGTCAGTTGCAAATACACACCCGTACACACACTGGCGAGAAACCTTTTAAGTGTAGTTATTGTAATGAATGTTTTATTCGAAAGGGTCAGTTACAAATACACACCCGTACACACACTGGCGAGAAACCTTTTAAGTGTAGTGATTGTAGTAAATGTTTTAGTGTGAAGAATAGTTTAGTGCTGCATGTCAAGACTCACACCGGTGAGAAACATGAGAAACATTATGAATGTAATGATTGTAGTAAATGTTTTACTAACAAGAGAAGTTTAGTGCCGCATGTCAGAACCCACTCTGGTGAGAAACCTTATATTTGTAATTATTGTATGAAAGGCTTTAGTCAAAGGAATGATTTAATAGATCATATTCGTAAACACACGCACACTCGTGAAAAACCTTATAAATGTAGTGTTTGTTCAAAAAGTTTTGATCAAAAGAAGATTTTAACAAGGCATATGCTTATACACACTAGTGAGAAATCTTACCAGTGTAGTCATTGTATAAAATGTTTTACTCAAAAGAGTTATTTAACACAGCATATCCGCATACACACTGATGTAAAACCGTATCAGTGTAGCTATTGTATGAAATGTTTCAAGCTACCGGTTGATTTAACAAAGCACATCTATACACATACAGGTGAGAAACCTTATAAATGTAGTGATTGTTTTAAATGTTTTAGTCGACGGCCTCATTTAGAGCGGCATCGCCGTGTACATACTGGTTAGACACCTCATAACTGTAGTGATTGTACGAAAAGTTTTAATGACAATTGTACTTTAAGAATCATATCCGTATACACACTGGTGAGAAACCTACACTACTAACGTGCGTATTGAAGTCTGCGTTCCATTCGCCGCACACTTCGGAACTCCACGGGGAGGGTATGCTCCCTCTCCCGCCACGCATGACTTGCTCGCAGAAGGACACGGCTGCGTTCTACCTACTCGCACTAGAGACCATGGCTTGGAGCATGGTTTCCAGCGAGAGGATATCCACGCCCAGACCCACTACGAGATCCCGGCGCTGACTCGCCCACGCTGAGCACTCCACCAACGTGTGGAGTGCGGTGTCGTCGTCGGAAAACTCGCAGTGTTGACACCGGGGTCTGACCTCACGATGGATGCGAAACAGATAGCTACCGAAACATCCATGCCCGATAACGATCTGCGTCGCACGATACGTGAGGTCACCATGCCACCTCTGCAGCCACTCGTCCATGATCGTCTCACCGCCGCGATGACGGTAGTTCCCCACTTTGGTTGCTCAAGTCGCACCCTCCAAGTCTCCATGAGATCCTGGCAGAGTTGGGACCGCTGGTGGGACGCAGGCCTGTGGTCCCTCTCCAGTGCCTCCTTGTGCCATTGAAATAATGACGCAAGGGCTCTCGCTTCCAGGTCCCATGGAGGGGTCCCGGCTAAGAGACATGCAGCCTCTCCGGAGATTGTACGGTACCCCCGTATTGTTTTGACGGCCAAGGTTCGCAGTGGTCTGTTCAACAGAGTCTCGTTCACCCTGACCGCCAATCTATCCGCCCATACGGGAGCCCCGTATAAGGCCATACTCCGCACGATCCACAGGTACAGTCTCCTGCAGGAAGCGTTGGGTCCCTTTAGGTTGGGCATGAGTCTCGAAAGCGCGACTGATGCCCCCGTCACTTTGGGGACCAAACTTCGGAAATGTTGTCCGAAGTTCCATCAGCTATCAAGTACGATCCCTAGGTACTTCATCGAGGGCTTGATGCCAATGGTAACACCTCCTACAGTTATGCTGGAACCTTCAGGTGGACCGTTCCGAGGTCCGTGAAAACAGAGAACCTCGGACTTGTGCAGGGCCACCTCCAGTCCCAGCCACCGTATCCGATCCACGACTGGAGCAGTAATGTTCGAGTAGAATAAAGTTAATCATTCGACTATTTCTTCTCGTAAACTTATAAGTATAAGTATAAAAGCCAGTCTAGTCTTATCCAGAGTTTATATGCGTATTAAAAGCAGAAGAGGAGGCATTCGCCCAGCAGTGGGACGCTATAGGTTAGATAAAATTAGAAGATGTGTCCCACTACGCTGGATTTTTGCAATGACAGTCGATTTTTTTATGTACCAATATAAGAAGGGGGCATTATCATATCTCTAATTACAACTGAGACCAGCTGATGGTTCTTCATCAGATACTTCAGACCTTCGATATTTGACATCAAATGAAGAGGCCCACCAAGTTGAATATTTTTTATAAAGGCGGTATGTCGATGTCTAATACTTTGTTTGTGCTCTTGTGTTTTCTAATCATGGTCACGAGGTACTCCACACTTCGATTATCCTAGTTTTTATAGTTTTCCCTTTATGTGGCCATTAAACCCTAACTCTGTACCAAATTTCAGCTCTCTGAGTTTATGGGAAGTACTAGTTCTATTCTGATGATCATGAGTGAGTGAGTGTCATAAATGCGAAACTTTGCTTTCGCTTAACTTCGGAATCAAGAATCAAGAATCAATTTCATTTATTCAGTTTAGGCACATAAAGAGCACATATCAATGTCAAAAATTTACAATTTTATGTCAAGCACTATTATAAAAATACTAAATTAATTACATAAATAACCATTTGAAAATGATTATTTCGCTGGTTCGGTAAGTTGGTTCTCCTGAGAAGATACCAGCAAGAAACTCAGGTAGATTATCCATTTTCTTTTTAATAATGTTTTGTTTAAATTGTGTTACAATTTGTATTGTACGAGTGGCTAACAACAGCAGATTAGGGTGACCATGCATTTTTATCATTAAGATATTCGTCTACATTATAATAGCCTTTCTTCATCAAACGTTTTTTCACTACTATTTTAAACTTATTAACTTAGGAACTAAATGACCCACAGACTTGAAATTTTGTATTTTAAGTATGTGATTATAGCTTACTGGATGACGAAAATTTCTTCGTTCTGGTCTTATCCAGAGGTTCTCAAATAGGGGCCTGAAAATGCGGCGAAATGGTTCCAGTAAAGGATGGTACGGCAGTGTTTGCTTCGCACTCGACTTGGCGGGGGCACGGCCGTGCCCCCAGATAATAAAAAAATCGCAGTAAGGAACCTTAGACTTGGCACGACTTTGTCTAGATTTCATTACTTTTTAGACATAAACAAGCAGCTCCATTGGGACTTGTCTAGTTTTTTACAGAATGTTTTTGGTGGGATTTCACTTCTTTTTGTAGAAACGTGAGCATATTGATTTATTTTATTAGATTTTCTTACATTACACAGTTTTTTTCTTTTTAATAGTAGTTTTTTATTATTACAAATCTTTCTTTTCTTTTTTTCCGGTTCTGATTCTTGTACAGTAGCAACAGTTTTTCGTATTGCCCATTCGCGTTCATTATTTATTCTTTTAGACGGTTTAGACGGTTTAATTTCTGAAAGATCGGCGCGGGTGGCTATCCCGCCGTGCTTTCTCAGGCCCCGATTATGGAGGTCGATGGTCCTGTGCGTAGATGAGTCTGCGGCGCCCTGGCCGCTGACTGTGAAACTCAGCGGGGAGGGTACGCTCCCTCTCTCTCTCGGCCGCCTCCTTCGCGAGCATAACTTGCTCGCAGAAGGACACGACTGCGTTCCACCTACTCGCACTGGAGACCATGGCTTGGAGCATGGTTTCCAGCGAGAGGATATCCACGCCCACTACGAGGTCCCGGCGCTGACTCGCCCACGCTGAGCACTCCACCAACGTGTGGAGTGCGGTGTCGTCGTCGGAAACCTCGCAGTGTTGACACCGGGGTGTGACCTCACGATGGATGCGAAACAGATAGCTACCGAAACATCCATGCCCGTTAACGATCTGCGTCCCACGATACGTGAGGTCACCATGCCGCCTCTGCAGCCACTCGTCCATGATCGGTCTCACCGCCCCGTGATGACGGTAGTTCCCCACTTTGGTTGCTCAAGTCGCACCCTCCAAGTCTCCATGAGATCCTGACGGAGTTGGGACCGCTGGTCCTCGATTTCTCGAAACGCAGGCCTGTGGTCCCTCTCCAGCGCCTCTAGAATATAAGACGGGGGCATTACCATATCTCTAATTACAGCTGATACCAGCTGAGGGCTCTTCATCAGATACTTCAGACCTTCGATTTTTGACATCAAATGAAGCGGTCCACCAAGTTGAATATTTTTTGTAAAGGCGGTATGTCGATCTCTAATAGTTTGGCTGGGTTCTTGTGTTTTCTAATCTGGGTCACCAGGTACTCTAGATCTTCGATTATCCTAGTTTTTATAGTTTTCCCTTCATGTGGCTATTAAACCCTAACTCTGTACCAAATTTCAGCTCTCTGAGTTTATGGGAAGTACTAGTTCTATTCTGATGATCATGAGTGAGTGAGTGTCATAAATGCGAAACTTTGCTTTCGCTTAACTTCGGAACTAAATGACCTACAGACTTGAAATTTTGGATTTTAAGTATGAGATTATAGCTTACTGGATGACGAAAATTTCTGCGTTCTGGTCTTATCCAGAGGTTCTCAAATAGTGGCCTGAAAATGCGGCGAAATGGTTCCAGTAAAGGATTGTACGGCAGTGTTTGCTTTGCGCTCGACTTGGCGGGGGCCACTGCCGTGCCCCCAGATTAAATATTGAAATAGGAGATCCCTTGAGTTTTATTTAATATGTAATATCATTGTTTTAAATACCTATTGTAAATCATATGGTTTTTTTATTGGAATACAGTGGTGAGAAATCTTATCAGTGTTGTTATTGTATGAAATGTTTTAATCTTATAGGTAGTAGGTAGTTTAAGGGGAGACCCTAATAAATAAATTAAGTCATGTTAAGTAATTTGTTTGTATATTTGTTAAAATATAGTTATAATTAGAAATAAACCATTAAGTACAATAAATACATATAATAATACCTACATAAATTGAGTTTGTAGTTTTGATGCAGTCAATCTTTATAAAATAACTAGTTGTCCCGGCGAACTTCGTACCGCATTAATTTTTCTACTATTCCGGCCTTTTTTTTCATAAGACCCTTCTCCTGATAATAACGAACACAACAAAAAAAGAATCAGCGAAATCGGTCCAGCCGTTCACGCGTGATGTCGTGACCAAGGGAAATAGCGATTAATTTTTATAAATAGAGATTCACTTGAAACTGGACAGTGGCGTAGCAAGGGGGTCGAGCGTCATCACCCCTTAGATCAAAAATACTATAGGTATTGGATTCAGTACAAATACAACGCGGAATCTTGGCACTTGAATACTATATAGGTAATTATTACAAATACCATCTATAAAATAAACAAGAGTGTACATTGATAGTTGACATAGAAATAATTCGTAATAATGAACACAGGCGCATCAATGTACAGCACCGTTGTCGCATCCCTCGAGAGTCAGCAAGCGCAATAGGAACTTAGTACGGCGCGCGGTTGAAGCGCGCAGGTGTGCAATGTACAGCGCCGTTGTCGCATCCCTCGAGAGTCAGAAAGCGCAATAGGAACTTAGTACGGCGCGCGGTTGAAGCGCGCAGGTATGCAATGTACAGCGCCGTTGTCGCATCCCTCGAGAGTCAGCAAGCGCAATAGGAACTTAGTACGGCGCGCGGTTGAAGCGCGCAAGTATGCAATGTACAGCGCCGTTGTCGCATCCCTCGAGAGTCAGCAAGCGCAATAGGAACTTAGTACGGCGCGCGGTTGAAGCGCGCAGGTGTGCAATGTACAGCGCCGTTGTCGCATCCCTCGAGAGTCAGCAAGCGGAATAGGAACTTAGTACGGCGCGTGGTTGAAGCGCGCAGGTGTGCAATGTACAGCGCCGTTGTCGCATCCCTCGAGAGTCAGCAAGCGCAATAGGAACTTAGTACGGCGCGCGGTTGAAGCGCGCTCGTGTGCAATGTACAGCGCCGTTGTCGCATCCCTCGAGAGTCAGCAAGCGGAATAGGAACTTAGTACGGCGCGCGGTTGAAGCGCGCAGGTGTGCAATGACCGAGGTGAAGTGGTGCCATTTTTAAAGCACTGATCGGTAATCTAGGTATTTTTGATCTAAGCATCACCCTTTCAAAGGCGCCTCCGGCTGTGGGTATCAGTAACGACACCTATAAAAGTTAAGAGTGTAAGTAAAAGTGTGGCACATTACATACTTGTCACTAACCAAATAGCTTATGTAATAATAATATGAAGTCTTGTTTATGAGAGATAAAAGAGAGGAAATCTGCCGACTTTGTCAAGTCTGTCAAGGAGGGATTAAAGTGAAGTAAATATTTATTTTTCTCTTTTCCACAAAGGTATTATGCATGTATTCTAGCCTAGTCTAAAGTATAAAGGTATTTAATACAATGCAATACACAACCTCTTCGTGAAAGACTACACAAAAAAGGGGGGAGCCCTGTGTTGTAGATTACCAGGTCTCCCACCACTAGTTCGATTAACGAGGAGAAGTCTCCTTACCTAAAACCGAGCAAAAAGACTCGATAAAGTGATCGGCTCCCGTTGTTATTGTATGAGATGTTTTAATCTCAAGTATAGTTTAGGGGTCTCCACTCTGATGAGAGTTAATTAATTAAGATTTTTATTTATCTAGGTAAAACTAGTGGTCGGACAGTGATCGAAATTCGGCCATTCTTAATACTTACCTATTTGCATTTTACAAATATTAAAAAATAATGGCCGAATTGCTTATAAATATGTATAAACTAGAGGTATAAAGTGATCATAGGAATATGTAGATATAATAAACGTACCTTATACCCATACTAATATGAAGAGGTTTATGTATGTATTATGTTTTGGACAAACACTGAGATTATGAATCAAATGACACACCGGGCGACTGTGAAGATGGCTTTACGATTGCCCCAGTGTGTCCATGACGCCACTGGAAATACGTTCTACCAGAGACGCCCGGCACCGCATGTTAGAGCGGCATTAATAAATTACGCGGAACTAAAAAAAAAAGTGTCCATGACAATAAGTTTTGAGTACCTATGTCCTACAACAATTTGCATGCCAAAATAAAAAAATACAAATTAACTTGTTATGGCCTCTGCTTGCACTTGCAGCAACTTACCAATGACCATTTGCATGCCATATTTGCGAATATAAAGTTGAATTGATGTCTTTGACATAAATTTGACAGCTTTAAAAGTTATATATATCTGATGCTAACTGTACCTAGACAGTTAATAAGGTAAAATAAAATCATTTTTATTACGAAACGTTATTGGTAAGCGATACACTTGAGACAGTGGTCTCTCTCAACCCTAAAAACTGTATTGAGAATAGGTACCAACAAATATTTATAGTAAGTAGATACTATCTATATAAGTAGGTAGGTATACTTCAGTATTACTGTTCATGTTGTCACTTGAATTGAAACACGAGTGCCGGATCAGTCAAGTAAAGGCTCCACACTACGTTACAGCTATAAGTTAATGAGGATTATGGCTTGAACGTCAAGCTGTAATCCTCATCTCTGGTGCAAGCAAACGGTAAAGCCTATCGAATTGGTTTGGGTTCCAAAAAATAGTCATGAAATAGTCGTAGGCATGGAAAACGGCTAATTGGAAGTAATATTATATATTAAGCGGAATTTTTCACAATAATATCATACTCGTATGAAGTTACCAATTTTGTACACGACTGTACTCCATACAAATGTAGGGCAAACGAAAACCTTTTTTTTTCAAATTAAAGCAGCTCAAATTTATTGTAGTTCATACGACTATTTCACGACTATTTGTTGGCATAAACATTAAACCGAAAATCGCAGGCGTTCCGGAGAAAGTTGAAGTTTTCAAATGTTCAAGCCATAATCCTTATCAGGTTATCTTTATATCTATGGAACCCTTGAAGGACTATTTCTGAGATTTGGCATGTCGTTACAACTATTTTTTGGAACCCAAACCAATTCGATAGGCTTTACCGTTTGCTTGCATCAGAGATGAGGATTACAGCTTGACGTTCAAGCCATAATCCTCATTAACTTATAGCTGTAACGCCGAAACTATAATACGACTATTTTTTTTACATGTACGACTATTTATGACTATTTCATGACAATTTTTTAGCGTTGTCATAATTCGTTTTCATTGAGATTTCAAATATGAGGATTACAGCTTGAAGCACACCTGCGCAAGGACCTCCTAGAGGTGCAGACCTTCTTTATATCCAATATTCTTGGTCCAGCCACGGATCATTCCCGTGACGTCATCAACACCGCGATGACATAAGTTGATGGGATAAATAAAATGATTACATAGGTACTTAAATGGGAATTTGACCAAGTGAACTTGTTCATAATGTAGGTTACCTACCAATTCCTTCGAGGTTTGGGCTTCTACGAATATTTCACCATCATCATTTCAGTTCATCACTGTCCACTGCTGAACATAGGATGTCCAATATGTTTCCAGTGTGACCAGTCCTTTGCTTCCTGCATTCAACGTGACCCAGCGGTTCTTACTATGTCGTCGGTGCATCAGTTGGTGGCTAAAGAAACCAATAATTATGTAACCAAATCGGTCTAATTATTGTTCTCGAGTTTATAATAAACTTAGGAACATCAATTTAAAGTCAAAGGCCTTAGCCGGTCCCTACGGGATGAGAAAAAAGTTCTCAAAGTTAAAAATGCCACTGTCATAACTGTCAATAGTGTCAGTCAGTCACAAGTCAGTCAATCAATAAAATCATGATACCATGATAAATGATGATCTTACGTAGTATTGTATTCTCTTTGCATGATACATGTAGTACCTACATACGTATTGCATAGTATTATAATTTACAAAAAATTGCAAGTTGCTGCGACTGCAAGCAGAGGCCATAAAAAAGAGTTGAATTTAATAAAATTATGGATGCAGTTGATGATTCCTGGCGCTCGCTTTTAGCTGGCTATAATCCAAAAAAAATTCAGGCTACATGAATAAAGTTACAAATGTTACAAACTATAACTAAAAAGGAAATGTACATATAAATATGAACTATGAACACGACTAGTGAACTTAAACTGTCGTGTCTCATGTGAATATGGTGTCTCAGTATATAAAATATTAAAAAGTACTCCGTGATATGATGTGGATGTGTTTTCCCTGCATTATAGTATTCGGTTGTTCTGTGAGATAAATTATTAGATTCTCTTTGTAAAGGACCGTAGCTGCCGCTAAGAGCACTTCGTGATCCAAAGCATTAAAAAAACCGTTTTGGAATGTGTGTGTTGTATCAGATTCACTATATTTTAATACATTGCTCAGTAATATTATGCGATTCCATTTTGTTACACGGATCATTTCAAAATGGCTCACCTGTCAATGTGTAGAATTTGTTCATCAGCCAACAGAAGATTGTGTTCAATAATTGATACGCCTCTACAAATAATATTCGAGTCAGTGTCACTGGTGCCAGTAAGATCTATTTTAAATATTTCTTGAAATTTTATGTGGAACATAATATTGTGTAGTACCTAATTAACTGTGCAGAAGGAAATCAAAGTTCGAGACCTTTAACTATTACACACCCATATTTTTCCCCTTTAACTTTTTTAGTGTCACATATTATGATAGATGGGGAGGGCCTATTGATATTACAAGAGGTACTGTATACAATAGAAAATCAATAACCATTTTGTTGTTGGAACCTGAGTTCTAACAGATAAGACCAATTGGAACCTACCTACATACAATCTCAGCAGACCTGACAAGCATTAAATAAGTAATACTAAATACTAATCAATATGTGACATAAACCTACTTTAAATCTGAATACTACTTACATGAGTAACATTTGTTATGTGAAAATGTTTTGCAGTTGGTTCAAAAGGACAGACCGGTGCAAGTGTGTTCTGTGTGTTCCTCCCAACTGGAAAACTGCTACCAGCTGAGGAGGAGATGTGTCCGGAGTGAGGAGCTGTTTATACAGCTGCTTAGTTCTCAAGAGGTAAGCCCTTCCATTACAGTAACTATTCCATGAAAGAGTTGGTTCTTACTCGCATTTTAATACTTGTAGTGTATGAAGTTATTGACATATTTTTGGTCAATAACTTTTTTGAGGTTCCTAAATCAAAATTCGGTCTCGAACAAAACCTGCTCCTGAGAATGCTTGATTTTTGAGTGAAAAAATCATGAAAATCGGTTGGGTAGTTGTTGTTGTGTTGTAAACAATTTCACATCGAGTTGTATTGGAGTCACCTGATAAGGAGCTACGCTAGCTTCCCTCAATAACTGCCAAAATGCAAACTTTTATACCTTTAATGCAAATTTCAAAAACACACCAATCAAAGTTAACACAAATCTCAAGAAATATGTACATAGCAGAAGCATAGCTGCCAGCAGCTCAAAACAAAACAGATAACAGGCTGTCACTGGAGGAGGCCTTCACTCAAAAATTATCCATGGGAAAAAGGGATCCATGATAACCAGAAGAAACTAATAATACTAACATAACATGTAATAAACCCAACTAATATTCAATAAAAATATTGTACAAAACCATAGAAATGGAAATAAAGGCTTAATAATAAAACATTTTATTTTTATTTTATATTATTTTATTTGGGGAGCTTACGGCACACATTAGTTATCAATATTATGCCAACAAATGCCAATTACAAGCTTCTACATATGGTTTATAAACAATATAGGCGACATTAAATAGTCGTCCACTCAGGGGGGCGCAGTGTGCGGCACAACTACATACAATTTATAATGGAATAGGTAGGTACACTCAGACACGTTCAGCCGAGCGAGCATACAAATATTACACAGGTTATAAGAAATACCTACCTACAAACACAAACATCATTATAGTAGTAACCGGACTGGTTTACACTCCGTTAAAATGCTAAGCGCGAGTGCAACTGATTTTACTAATCACTTAGTCACAAATAAGAAATGTATGAACTCGCACTCAACACCAAGCAAAGTGCAAACGGCGCCGGTGTGTTGCATTAGAGATAACAAGTACATAGGACTTAATAAAAGTACCTGAATTAATAATAAAAATAGGATGCAGCATAGACACGTACAAATGTGTTAAGTAGATTTAAATGTCTAAACTACAGACATCCAGACCAATACCTACGTTCAAAAAAGAAAAATAATAAAAGTAGATAGAAAAAACAATAATATACGTAAAGGTGATGTATATCCAGATATCTGCGGCCACAACCGTCTATATATAATTATTCATCGTTGTGATTCAAAATTACGAAATATTGTAATAAACATTAAATCCTGTAACTATCTAAATTAAATAAAAAATAGGCATTCGAAGTAATCTTTGATGTAAAAAAATAATATATTAACGTACCAAATAATAAACCACGAAACCGGAACCAACTGCTTGTTAGAGTGTAATAGTGAATTAAGTTAAGACAGATCAGACATAAAAGGTATGTTCTAAAATATTTGTGTATACAGCAGCTCAAAGTAAAGTCAGATCCAGATGTGGGTACTGCACTCCAGGAGACGTGCCAACTGCATGAAATTGTTGAACTGAAACAAGAAGAGCTAGAAGAAGATACTGCATACTGCACTGATAAGCATCTAAAGGTGGTGGAGTTTGTTTATTATTTGACCCTAACTAGCTAGTATTGGTTATTTGATATACAAATTTTTTTTTGTTTTTTTTTTTTATTTTATAGTCGAAACATTATAGTTACGGCGACAGGAGAGTGAAAAAAAAAACTCCTTGTCATAAAAACAAGAAAGTGGGCTAGTGCCACTGATAATTTTCATAATGTTTTACAATCTTCTTGCATCCATGCTTGACACCAACCAAAGCTTAGAGCTTTAGAGTGTTTTCAACAATGCAGTATTGCCGAAAAGTTCTTTCGAAAAGGGAACATGTTCTGTACTTTGTAGATTTAGATAAAGCTTAGGGAGTGATGAGGAGTGAAATTTGTATAGGCCTTAAACCAAATTTATTTATAGGTAGTTAGACTAGTTAGCTTAGGTTTCTTTTTTTTTTTTTTTTTTTTACGTGGTCGGTGATGCATTTACGCACTTCACCGTCTCGCTGCGGGGGGGAGCGAGACGGCTTCGTGTGGGACTCCCGGCCCTAGGATGAAAACTGGCCGGACTACCCACTAAAACCTATCCACGGTGTTTCTCCTTCGCCTTAGCCGGGCCCCCGGATAGGCAGAAACTGCTAAGCGACGGCGGCCCGGCAAAGGGGCGCTCGTTTAAGCTCAACATAGGGGGGGTTTTGCCCCCCAAACAATATAGAAGCGACGCCCCCGAAACACATAAGGGGCGTCGGACTCCTCAGGGCCTTTCGCGTGAGCGGTGGGCCCCCCGACCCACCGCCCACGGCCCTATCAGTCGGGGGCTTGGGCGTATGCAATACGCCGTCGCCCCCTGACTGGTGCCCGGCGGGGCGGAAGCGTGCGGCCTGCACGCTCCCGTTCCCGCAGGGCCTCTCTCTTTGACGCCATCACCTCCCGAGCGAAGGAGGCGACGGCGGCCCAACATTCTTCGCTGCCGGCCATAGCAAGAATGACGGCCGGCAGCGAACCTATACTGCCGATAACGCCCGTGAGGGCCAACCTCTGCGTGTCCCAGGCGGCGCACACGACGAGCGTATGCTCCGCCGTATCTACGGCGCCGCCTGCGCAATGATGGCAATCGGGCTCCGACAGGATCCCCACCACTTCCCACAGGAATTTGGCAAAACAGCCATGACCCGTGAGAAGTTGGGTGAGGAAGTAGGTCGGAGCCCCCTGCGCATGCTCCACCCACTGGCGGAGCACGGGACCGATGGCCCCCACGAGCACCCGGCTCGCGGTGGGAGCCGCACATCTCGAGGCCCATTGCCGGAACAGATCGTCGCGAGCCTCCTGTCTCCAGCGATCGACTTGCTCCGGCAACGGGCGACCTCCTAGTTGTCGCACCAGGGCGCCCTCCTCGTAGACCCTCTTGAGGACCCCTGCTTCGAGATCCCACGGGGGACTTCGTGCCAACAGGCACGCCGCCTCAATAGTTAGGTTAGGTTAGGTTAGGTTAGGTTAGGTTAGGTTAGGTTAAAATTAAATTAAATTAAACAAACATTATGTTCTGATGTAGTCATTTGTGTGTACAGCAAGTCAGTCTGACTAGAACACAGTCAGTTCCAAATGTGGGTGCTTCGCTCCAGGAGAATTCTAAACCATGGTGTGTTAAAGTGGAACAAGACGGGATAGATGAATATCTTGCAGGTGCGTGTGAGACCATGATGTTTGGATATATTAACGTTATTCAGAATTATAGATAAAACTTCAATTGGTTCTCAGAGTGCAGTCCAGATATAGGAGGTGGTGGAATTGGTTCTTCAGATCCTCTGGAAGATATAGACTCTGACGTCAAGTGCTCTCTACTGTCTGACGGACCAGGTGATGACTTTAATCCCGTGCTGGTGAAGGTCGAGCTTGCCAGCGTCACATTCTGTGGTGAGTATGTAGAACATTTGCTATAGTGTATAATAAAAGTGATCTCTTTCTAAATTAACATAATTCTCAAACATTGCATTGTTCATAGATGTTTTGATTTTAGTGAAATTTTTGCAGATAGGATAGTCTGTAAATTGGTAATAGTATAAACTAATCACACAATTTTTTGTATTCAGATGTCCCAAGTCCTGCCCGTGAAAATGAAACACAGGTCATCACTGTACAACCGAGCCCCTGTACGAATAACACTCTTGAAGTAAAATCCACTTACCAAAACACTGCTAGTGCAAGCACCAGTAAAACCAACATTATCACAGATGTGTCTCCAAAAAAGTTGAGCTCAATCCGAAAAATTAACACTAAACAGGTATTGTCTAAACAATTCTCATGTGATAATTGTCAGAAATGTTTCAGTAGTAAAAATAATTTAATAATACACACCCGTACTCACAGTGGTGATAAACCTTATAAGTGTAGTGATTGTAAGAAAGGTTTTAGTGATAAAAGGCACTTGTTGACGCATGTCCGTACACACACTGGTGAGAAGCCTTATAAATGTACTGATTGTATGAAATGTTTTACTGACAATACTAATTTAATAAAGCATATCCGTACACACACTGGGCAAAAACCTTATAAGTGTGGTGATTGTATGAAATGTTTTAGTCAAAAAAATAATTTGCTGCGGCATATCCGTAGCCACAGTAGTGAGAAACCTTATAAATGTAGTTATTGCATGAAATGTTATACTGACAAAGCTAATTTATTGAATCATATCCGGTCACACACCGGTGAAAAACCATATGAGTGTAGATATTGTATGAAATGTTTTGGTCTGAAGAGTAAATTGACACGGCATATCCGTAGCCACAGTAGTGAGAAACGTTATAAATGTAGTGATTGTATAAAATGTTTTAGTGACAAAGCTAATTTAATGAACCATTTCCGTACGCACACCGGTGAAAAACCTTATGGGTGTAAAGATTGTTTCAAATGTTTTGATCAGAAGAGTAAATTGAAACGGCATATCCGAACACACACTCGCGAGTGGCGAGAAACATTATTTGAGTAGTCGTTGTATGAAATGGTTTAGTCAGAAGAGTTAGATACGGTAGGTATTGTTAGGTATTTCAGAAAGACACAACACCAAGTAGGTTTCCAACAATTATTTATTCTCTCTTATGACTCCACAACCAGTAACTACATCCAGTCTTCTGTTTCCACCTTCTAAACTTATTTGCACAAAACTTATTGTGTGATTCAAAACTTGTTATATCAAAATTTATTGTGTGATTAGAAACTTATTAAATCAAAACTTATTGTGTGATTCAAAACTTATATCAAAACTTATTGTGCAATTCCAAACTTATTAATCGAAAACTTATTCAGCAGAACTTATCATTTCTAAACTCATTTAATCTAAACTTTTATGTAAATGCCAATATAATATAACTCGACCAAACTTCTGAAGCACTAGGCAAGAATTCAGCTGTGTGCGGTGTGACCATTGTAGAATTACAATTTCTACTACAAAACTACATACTTACATACTTTGGTAAAAAAACTTTATATTTATGTAAAGTGACTGTATGAATTTTTAATGAAAGGAGATAATAATATTTAATTTACCACACTCGTACAAAATAATGGCAAAAAGCATAACTATAATAAGTATACAATGTAGATTGTATAGGAACTGTAAGAAATTTTTCTAATGATAAAAGTCATTAAATCAGACATCCGTAAATCCGTACACAAACTGAGGAGAAATTTTATCAGTGTAATAATTGTATAAAATGTTTTAATTATGAGACTAATTTAGTAAAGAATATATGTACACACACTTGTGAAAATTCTTATCAGTGTGATCAAGAAATGTTTCAAGTCAAAGGGCAATTTCATTATACTAATTATGATTTCGAGACTTAACGCGTAATTTACGAGTACCTTATGTTTGGCCTGACGTTTCAACCGAGTCACATCGGGCCGTAGTCACAGGGTGACTGGAGCTGGCGGCGTCGATAGCGTGAGGCGCGGGCAGATTCTCCATCTACCCTCACCGGGTCTTGATATTTTTTTTAGAAAGTAAATTAAGCGTTTAAGTCCCGAAATCGTAAATAGTATAATGAATTCAGAAAGCAAAAGTTAAAAAAATATCAAGGGCAATTATTTTGAAAAAACTGGTGAAAAAACTTATTAGTAAAATTATGTATTGTATGTAATATTTTAGGATTTCAATGAAGCATAATCATAGGAATCCACACAGGAAAAATGTATTATTGAGTCTTTAATTAAGTAATTAATTCGACTACCTCCGTGGAGTGTCGGGTTTGATTCCCGGTTTCCTTTAATCATAATGATAATCATTTATTGTCTTAGTACATAGTGCTATACAGACTACATTATTTATTTGAATAGTAAGCTCAGATACCTAATCCCATACCTATATCATGGGGGACAGTGCTCTTTTCGACATAAAAACTGTGACAATTTCTGACACTATTGCGAACATGAGTGCACAAAAAGCAAGTACAATTATTATTTACAAAAAATAGTATTTGTAGGTATTTATATCAGTTTATCTAGTATGTATATCTAGTACTCATATTATCACAAGCTCTGTTTATTTAAGCCCAGGTGGCATATTGTGTAATATTAACTTATTTATTAGGTAATGTTTGTTACACTAAGTTCAACCACAAAGAAACAATTAAGTTCTTATTACAATATACCTTTAGAAATTGAGTGTATAAATTATCGTGTTTCCTTGTGCTTCTAAGTCTCCGGTGCCAATGTAGGTTTCCACACCAGATGTATGCACTGAGGATCTTGACTCTTTCCATTGTTGAAATTATCATAGGAAGATAGAGGGACTCAATACATTTATAAGACTAAATACTAGAATAAAGTTACCATTATGGACCCTGTGGGGCACAGCACAAAGTTTATCTGGAAAGAGGAGGAATATTTATGTACCGTGAAGGAAGAAGTTACCACATGCCCATACTACAAGTGAAATTGGGCGAGACAGGTGGTAAGTAGGTACCCATCGAAGATTTATTTGAAGATACTCTGACTGCCTTTGTAATCACTACATATTATTAAACAAAGTCCTCCGCAGCGTCTGTCTATCTGTCAGCGATAAACTCAAAAACTACTATACCGATTTTTAGGCTGCTTTCACGAAAGATAGACTGGTTTTCGACTAAGGTTTTAGTATATAATTTGTCACGGGTGAAGCCGTGGGCGTCCGCTAGTTGTAGATAAAGTTAAGGTAACCATGTGAATTGGCTCGTCAATGTTGTCTTTCCATTTGACTAGAATATACTAGGACCTGGCTTATAGAAACACTGGATGTTGAACGTACTTATATGGCCCCAACGATGCATCACGCGGGCGCCGCCCTCGCGGTCTCGTATAAAAGTGCTCCGTCACGGGCCTCCGCGCGGACAGCTAGGCAATTGCAATTTGTTCTCACTGAGTTCTCCGCGTAACGCAATGTTGGCCCTAAGTTCTTCGTACCACCGCAGCAGCGCCACCTACCGGGTCCAATTGTAAATCTAAACCATCTTGCACCTGACCTGAACACAGGATTAACCGGCCCACTGGAAGAGATTTCCTAGAAATTAGTGGTGCATTTGTACTGTAACTCTATCCTACTGTTCTTATCTCTTCCTTCTTGTGTGTACATGAATAAATATTGACATTAAAATTGGTCGAGCCGTTTATGAGGAGAGTTCAGTGTTTGACCGACAGCTAGTCGAATATAAAATATTCTCTTTCTGCAGCACTGGCGTTTCATGCATTTTGAGTCATACAAAATAATTTACTTTCAAATTAGAATTTTATGGTCTCACTAGTACTTCTACTTGTTGTTAGCTTGATTTACGACGCATGGGAGGAATCGCAGGATGCCATTGGGGTATTCTGCGATCTGTCTAAAGCATTTTATTGTGTTGACCATCAGACACTTTTGCTAAAGTTACGTTGGTATGTTTTTGACAAAAAATCGTTAGGACTATTAGGATCTTACCTGACAGATAGGCTGCAGACTGTTCATGTGAACAACGTTAAGTCAAACGGAACTAACGTCAAAAAATTGGCGTACCTCAGGGATCAATTCTGGGACCTTTTCTCTTCTTGGTTTATGTTAATGACTTCCCTTGCATGGTCGAGGCACAAGCTGGCATAGTAATGTTCGCGGATGATACATCACTTATATTCAAAGTAAATCGGCATAGTACAGTTGCGAATAATGTTAATAATATTTTAAATGATATTTCAAATTGGTTTTCTACAAACAACCTATTGTTGAATTCAGAAAAGACCAAATGCGTTAAATTTACAATGCCCAATGTCAGACAAGCAAACGTCCATGTCGTGTTGGTAAATAACACTACCTTTTTAGGAATAACAAAAGATTCTAAATTACAATGGGGTGGCCATATCACCATTTTAGCTAATAAGCTTAGCTCTGCTGCATATGCTGTGAGACGGATTAGACAGTTGACAGATGTAGCTACTGCTAGGCTAGTTTACTTTGGTTACTTCCATAGCTTGATGTCCTATGGAATACTACTTTGGGGAAATGCAGCAGATATAGAAACAATTTTTATATTACAAAAGAGGGCAGTCCGTGCCATTTATTGTTTAGGTTCTCTTAGGGAGCGATTTAAAGATATTAATGTGTTAACTGTAGCTGTATATATATTTGATAACATACTGTATGTCAGGAAAAATATATCTAGCTATACTAAAGTAAGTGACGTTACAGACAGAAATCTACGTAATAAAAATAAACTACTCCGTGCTGTCGGCTTAGCAAGGTTAGTCATTCTTTCAAGGGGGAAGGTATACGCTTTTATAATAAATTGCCTGAATCGGTCCTTTGTATGCCCGACAATAAATTTAAAACCTTTATAAAGACCACTTTCTGTCAAAAAGCATATTATAAGACAGTTGATTACCTTAATGATAAAAGTGTCTGGCTTGAGCATGGTGCAGGCGCCTTCTAAAATGCCGTAATTGTAGCATATTTAAATTTAGGTGACTATAAAAAAAACTAATATATTTAAACATATTTTAAATAACAGAAAGTTTATGAAGGGTTTTTTTTAATATGTGAAGTGAATATGTGTAAAACACCTTTGAAGATGCCATAGAGCGAAACCGGTCAGGGCTATTAATAATTAAAAAAATGTGGAAAACAAGTGAGTCATTTCATAATGTTTTACTATATGTTCCACCAAGTGCCGACAATCGAAAGCATAAATTATAAATACACATATCCGTGCAAAATTTCATCTTTCGAGCACTAACCGTTTGGACGCCGTGTTGGGCGCAGCCTTAGGTGCGGACTTCGATCGTCGGGTTTACTGGAGGCCCCTAGACTAGTGTTTTCATGGACCTCGGCGCGGGCTACCTCCGGGATCCAGCATAAATGCAGGGAGTGTCAGCATCGGCATCGAGCCCTCGATGAAGTATTTGGGGCTCGTACTCGATAGCCGGTGGAACTTCGCACCACATTTCCGAAGTTTGGTCCCCAAAGTGACGGGGCCAGCAGCCGAGCTCTCGTGACTGATGCCCAACTTAAAGAGACTCAACGCTTCCTGCAGGAGAATGTACCTGGGGATCGTGAGGAGCATGGCCGTGTACGGGACTCCCGTATGGGCGGCGAGACTGACGGCCAACAACGCTGCTATTTTACACAAATCGTTGAGGACCTTTGCCGTCAGGGGAATAAGAGGGTACCGCACGATCTCCCTGGAGGATGCATGTCTCCTAGCTGCGACCCCTCCATGGGACCTGGAAGTGAGAGCCCTTGCGTCATTGTTTCAATAGCACCGTAATGATAGAAAAAATGTTCAAGGCTTTTGGTTTTTTTGTTGTCTATTCTACAAATAGACAAATAAAGTTGTATTGTCAATGTCATTGTCACAATTGTCACTTGGCTTGGGTTGGATTGTATATTATTATATTGTATTGTATGTGTGGGTTTTAAAAGTAGCATTTTAGCAATAAAAGTCGCATTATATCAATAAAACGACTAGAAATAATTTAATAAGCAATTATGGACGAGATAGAGAAGCTTAGTTGCAGTGAGTTTATGCTATACAGGAGTTCTGTGTTTTGTTGAGTTATACTTGTAAGGACTTCAATACTTGAATGAATTTCTCATTTTAGAGGAAGAGTTAGAGGCAAGCGATGTTGAACATTCCGCAAATGATGATCTTAAAGAGCTTGAGGAGAAGATACAAATCAAATGTAAAAGGAAGAGAAGACGCCGCGAGGTTAAAATGGTTTGATTTTTTTACGACATTGAATAAAACATAGATCTAGTTTTAGTTGGTAGTCTCGTTGAAAAAAAGTATAAGTATAAAATGGATTATTTTAGATAAAGTTATCTGATGAGGACGACACGGATGACGAGGGCCTGACCAAGAAGCTGATCCGTCAGCTGAGTCCAGGACCCTACTCACCCGCCTCTGCGTGTCATAGGGAATCTCGCACATGTGTGCTAAAGGTATTCTAGTTAGTCCCTTACCTATCTAATACTGTCTCATCATCTCAGCCATCAGCAGATTATATCTTTGGGTCTACCATAGAGGTATATTTTTCTCTTTTCCCTATTCCCATGGGAACATTCTGGGATAAAAGTAGGCCTTTGTTAGTTCTTCTGAATAAAATAGATTTCTAATTAGTTACAGAGTTCCGCACTAACAAATTCTTTCTATAATATTAGTAGATAACAATTAAAAATTTACTCAATATCTAGTGAAAGTAAAGTAAGAGATTCTACTAAAAGATATCAGTATAATCACACCTGTATCCCAGAGGCGGAAACCACACCTACAGTTTGCCAGAAATTTTGTTCGTCCCACTTAATAGGGAGCAAGCTTATAGCTTTTACCTAAATTCCAGGAAGAAGGATGGATGTTATCTGTGCATTCTGGGACTAACTCACATTTTAATAATAGTGGTGTATGATCCAGCCAAGCTGGAGTGAGACGCAGGCAGTTTGTGATAGTATGAAAGAGGTCTTAACTAGGCAAGGCAATGCAACAATTATTACATTAGAGGATGTTAATGAATGTGTGACATTAACCATGGTGGATATGAAACTATATTACTTTTAATAATAACTTGTAACTGAAACAGGTACGAGGGTGGATTGAAAAGTAATCGACCTAACCATGAAAATAAATATATAATAAATGAAATATATTTTTATTTTTCAACGTATTTACCATCAAGTTCAATGCACTTTTGTCATCTTCCCTTCCAAGCATTTAGCCCATTGAAAAAAAATTATTCTTCCTTAGAGTAAAAATATACTTCTACTGCTGCTTTGACCTCGTCATTTGTCAAAAATCTTTGACCTCCCAAGTGCTTTTTTAGGTTAGGGAACAGAAAAAAGTCTGACGGTGCCAGATCAGGTGAATAAGGTGGATGCGGTAACAGTTCAAAGCCACAGTTGTGAATTTCTGCCATTGATTGGACATTTTGAACATTAGCTCGGTGGCTCAATGGTACTATGTACGGACTGCCACACTCGAGGTCTCGGGTTCGATTCCCGGGTCTGGTGGATAATGTATAATTCTCTTTAGACTTTTACCCAGATAATTATCCCAGAGTCTGGAACTTGTGCCCGGTAAATGGCAATAGGCTCGCCCCCTATTACATGGAACCTAACATAGCTGGCGAGATGTGGGTGTGTTTGCACACCTCTGCCTACCCCTTCGGGGAAAAAGGCGTGATGCTATGTTATGTTATGTTATGATTGGACAGTGTGAACACGAGTGTTATCTTGATGAAACAGGACTTTTCTTCTGATCATTCCTAGACGTTTTTCTTTTATTTCCTCTCGTAAACGACGTAGTAAGGTGCAGTAATAATCAGAGTTTATAGTCTTACCCCTTTCAAGATAATCAACCATAATCACACCCTTCGAGTCCCAGAATACTGAAGCCATCACCTTACTTGCCGACAAAATCGACTTAGCCTTGTTGGGGGGTGGTGAACCAGGTCTTTTCCACTGTTTTGATTGTTGTTTTGTTTCCGGTGTACAGTAATGAACCCATGTTTCGTCTATAGTAAAAAAACGATTCAAAAAATCAAATTCATCAGCTTCAAATAACTCCAAACAGTCGCGTGCAATAGTCAATCGCATTCTTTTTTGCTCAACTGAAAACAGTCGCGAAACCCACCTCGCAGACACCTTGTGGAAACCCAACACGTTGAATATAATATTTTGAGTACGTTCATAAGAGATGCCTATAATCTCGGCTATCTCTCTAATCTTCAATCTGCGGTCTCCCATAATTAAGTCGAGTATTTTTTAACATTTTCGTCAGTAGTGGACGTCGAAGGCCTTCCAGCGCGGGGTTCGTCTTTCACACACTCTCTACCACGCTTGAATTCTGCTATCCATTTTTTGACTGTACTGACCATATCATCATGGATGGCTTTTGATGACAGCCCCTTCTTATGGAGGTACTTAATGACGGCACGCTGCTCGATTTGCTCCAGTTGCGGAAATGATATCAGATTGCTTTGTTAATAAATTTATAAAATTGAAACTAATTATCGCACACGTTTCAAACTTCACACAATTAACAGGTCTGAACTGAACTAAATAATGTGGGTAGATTTGATTTTTAGAACTAAATGGATCAGTGTTAGGCCGACTACTTTTCAATCCACCCTCGTATCTACTGTTTTACTTTGACCACCACTTTCAAAATTTGAACCAAAAATATATCAAAAAATGGGTACCTATGATGTCCTTTGTATACCTCATGTATACTCCTTATCTTAAAGACTCTTTCATTGTTTCTTAAGCTATAAGTAATAGTAATGTTCTGTGTTTGTGGCTGTTATTGTTTTGTTTTGTTCTTTTATTGGGTCTGTATTTTTTGGAGAAGTATGACCAAAACCCTCCAATAAATAACTGCCAAAATGCAAACTTTAACACCTTTAATGCAAATTTTAAAAACACAAACCAATCAAGTTAACACAAATATGTACATGGCAGAAGCATAGCTGTCAGCAGCTCAAAACAAAACCGATAACAGGCAGTCATTGGAGGAGCACTTCGCCCAAAAATTATCCATCTTAATGATAAAAATGCATGGTCACTCTAATCTGCTGTTGTTAGCCACTCGTACAATATAAATTGTAACAATGTAAACAAAACTGCATTAAAAAAGAAAATGGATAATCTACCTGAGTTTCTTGCTGGTAGCTTCTTGAGAACCAACTTACCGAACCAGCGAAAGAATCATTTTCAAATGGTTATTTATCTACTTAATTTAGTATTTTTATAATATTGCTTGACATAAAATTGTAAAATTTTGACATTCATATGTGCTCTTTATGCTCCTAAACTGAATAAACAAAATTGAATCTTTGATTCTTCTTTGATTCCATGGGAAAAAGGGATCCATGATAACCAGAAGAAACTAATAATACTAACATAACATGTAATAAACCCAACTAATAATCAATTAAAATATTGTACAAAACCATAGAAATGGAAATAAAGGCTTAATAATAAAACATAAAAGGTATGTTCTAAAATATTTGTGTATACAGCAGCTCAAAGTAAAGTCAGATCCAGAAGTGGGTGCTTGCACTCCAGGAGACGTGCCAACTGCATGACATTGTTGAACTGAAACAAGAAGAGCTAGAAGAAGATACTGCATACTGTACTGATAAACATCTAAAGGTGGTGGAGTTTTATTGACCCTAACTAGCTAGTATTGGTTACATATTTGATTTCCTATTTAATTTTTCTTAGTTTTTTTAATTTAATTTTATAAAAAAATAAATATTTTTGGACATTGTCACGCAACGTCATCTAGCCCAAACTAAGCTACGAGGGTGGATTGAAAAGTAGTCGGCCTAACACTGATCCATTTAGTTCTAAAAATCAAATCTACCCACACAGTTCAGACCTGTTAATTGTGTGAAGTTTGAAACGTGTGCGATAATTAGTTTTAATTTTATAAATTTATTAACAAAGCAATCTGACATCATTTCCGCAAATGGAGCAAATCGAGCTGCGTGCCGTCATTAAGTACCTCCATAAGAAGGGGCTGTCAACAAAAGCCATCCATGATGATATTATAGTCAGTACATTAGGGGCTTGCGCTCTTTCATATGCATCCGTCAAAAAATGGATAGCAGAATTCAAGCGTGGTAGAGAGAGTGTGAAAGACGAACCCCGCTTTAAGACCTTCGACGTCCACTACTGATGAAAATGTTTAAAAAATACTCGACTTAATTATGGGAGACCGCAGATTGAAAATTAGATAGATAGCCGAGATTATAGGCATCTCTTATGAACGTACTCAAAACATTATATTCAACGTGTTGGGTTTCCACAAGGTGTCTGCGAGGTGGGTTCCGCGACTGCTTTCAGTTGAGCAAAAAGGATGCGATTGACTATATATATAATGTACATAGAAAACACCCAAACTCCGAAACAAACATTTGTGGATCACACAAATATCTGATTCGACCCGGGAATCGAACCCGAGACTCCGGAGTTGAAAGCCGATGCACTACCGACCACGCCACCGAAGCAGTTATAAGTCGAGACATTATAGTTACGGTGACAGGAATGTGAAAAAAAAACTCATTGTCATAAAAACAAGAATGTGGGCTAGTGCCACAGATATTTTGCATATGTTTTACAATCTGTCATTTGTGTGTACAGCAAGTCAGAAATTTGTATAGGCCTTAAAACAAATTTATTTATAGGTAGTTAGACTGGTTAGGTTAGGTTAGGTTAAAATTAAATTAAATTAGATAAACATTATGTTCTGATTTAGTCATTTGTGTGTACAGCAAGTCAATCTGACTAGAACACAGTCAGTTCCATATGTGGGTGCTTCGCTCCAGGAGAATTCTAAACCATTGTGTGTTAAAGTGGAACAAGACGGGATAGATGAATATCTTGCAGGTGCGTGTGAGACCATGATGTTTGGATATATTAATGTTATTCAGAATTATGGATAAAACTTCAATTGGTTCTCAGAGTGCAGTCCAGATACAGGAGGTGGTGGAATTGGTTCTTCAGATCCTCTGGAAGATATAGACTCTGACGTCAAGTGCTCGCTATTGTCTGACGGACGAGGTGATGACTTTAATCCCGTGCTGCTGGTGAAGGTCGAGCTTGCCAGCGTCACAATCTGTGGTGAGTATGTAGACATTTGCTATAGTGTATAATAAAAGTGATCTCTTTCTAAATTAACATGATTCTCAAACATTGCATTTTTCATTGATGTTTTGATTTTAAGATAGGATAGTCTGTAAATTTGTAATAGTTTAAACTAATCCCACAATTTTTGTATTCAGATGTCCAAAGTCCTGCCCGTGAAAATGAAACACAGGACATCACTGTTCAACCGAGCCCCTGTACGAATAACACTCTTGAAGTAAAATACACTTATCAAAACACTGCTAGTGCAAGCACCAGTAAAACCAACATTAACACACAAATGTCTCCAAAAAAGTTGAGCTCAATCCGAAAAATGAACACTAAAAAGGGAATGTCTAAACAATTCTCATGTGATAATTGTCAGAAATGTTTCAGTAGTAAAAATAATTTAACAAAACACGCCCGTACTCACAGTGGTGAGAAACCTTATAAGTGTAGTGATTGTACGAAAGGTTTTAGTGATCAGAGGCACTTAATGAGGCATGTCCGTACACACACTGGTGAGAAGCCTTATAAATGTACTGATTGTATGAAATGTTTTAGTCAAAAAAATAATTTGCTGCGGCATATCCGTAGCCACAGTAGTGAGAAGCCTTATAAATGTAGTGATTGCATGAAATGTTATACTGACAAAGCTAATTTATTGAATCATATCCGTTCACACACTGGTGAAAAACCATATGAGTGTAGATATTGTATGAAATGTTTTACTGACAATACTAATTTAATAAAGCATATCCGTACACACACTGGGCAAAAACCTTATAAGTGTGGTGATTGTATGAAATGTTTTAGTCAAAAAAATAATTTGCTGCGGCATATCCGTAGCCACAGTAGTGAGAAACCTTATAAATGTAGTGATTGCATGAAATGTTATACTGATAAAGCTAATTTATTGAATCATATCCGTTCACACACCGGTGAAAAACCATACGAGTGTAGATATTGTATGAAATGTTTTGGTCTGAAGAGTAAATTGACACGGCATATCCGAACACACACTCGCGAGTGGCGAGAAACATTATTTGAGTAGTCATTGTATTAAATGGTTTAGTCAAAATACACCTTACAGTATATAGTACATACTTTGGTAAAAAACTTTATATTTATGTAAAGTGATTGTATGATTTTTTTAATGAAAGGAGATATTTAATTTACCACACTCGTACAAAATAATGGCAAAAAGCATAACTATAATAAGTATACAATGTAGATTGTATAGGGACTGTAAGAATTTTTTCTAATGATAAAAGTCATTAAATCAGACATCCGTAAATGTACACAAACTGAGGAGAAATCTTATCAGTGTAATAATAATTAGGATTGAACGTCGTATTGCCGAGACCAGGGCACTCATTGGGAAACTTATTTGCTTCAGGTCGGGCAATACTCGCCCTAGAGTGATGCGCTTTGTGAACCGGGCATTCTTGGGGACTAATATTAGATCCCAAGAATTTGCTTTTCGGGTCACAGAGCGCATTGACTACCTGAAGCAAAAAGTCTATGCGTGGGCAAATCGTATAAAAAGATATAAAAAAAGAGTGGACCGGTATTCCCAAAACTGCATGTTCCAAAAAGATGAGAGATGGGTCTACAGAGATTGGGAGCGATCTGATTCAAGTGTGATTGACGAGCGCCGGCCAGATGATGATGCCACCATTGCATTCTGGAGTGGCATCTGGTCGGCTCCTGTCAGCCACACAGAGGATGGTTGGATGCGGAATGTTAATCGTCTGTGTGAACCGATACAAACTATGGAACCATTAAAATTCATAGATAGTGATGTCACCAACGCAGTCCGTCTGTTACCGAACTGGAAATCAGCAGGACCAGACGGACTGCACAATTTTTGGATAAAATGGTTCCGTAGTTCACACGGACGGTTGGCAGCTCAATTCCAATCATGTTTGGAATCAGGATCGCTTCCCGATTTTCTAACTACTGGTATGACCCATCTCTTATACAAATCTGGTAGTGCCATAGAGCCTAAAAATTATAGACCAATTACATGCCTACCAACGGTCTATAAGCTTCTCACATCTATTTTGAGACAAAAAATAACGCGCCACATAACTGACAACAACATCATGTCAATCTCTCAGAATGGATGTAGAAGTGGGGCTCGTGGCACTAAAGAGCTCCTAATTATGGATATGGTTATTAGCCAACAGGTACGCCGTAATCGCAAGGATCTGGCGACATGCTGGATAGATTACAAGAAGGCCTATGACTCTGTGCCTCATTCATGGCTTAGGAGGGTGCTGGAGTTGTATAAGATTGATGCAACTCTATGTACCTTCTTAGGGACATGCATGGGGCAATGGAAGACCGTCTTGTGCTATTCAGGATGCCGACAGACTTGTGGTAATGGTGGACCGATAAAGATCGAGCGTGGTATATTTCAGGGCGATAGTCTGAGTCCTTTATGGTTTTGTCTGGCCCTGAATCCTCTCAGCGCTTTGCTGGAGAATTCAGGTCTAGGGTACCGGTTGCGGAAAGATGGCCAGGTTTTGTCTCACCTTCTTTACATGGATGATTTAAAATTACTTGCCCCAAACAGTCACCAACTGATGGAATTACTAAAGGTAACGGAAACCTTTAGTAATTCTATCAGAATGGAATTTGGCGTAGACAAATGTGCAAGCATGCATGTGAAGAAGGGTGGGATAGTGGATTCCGAAAGAATACAACTTTCAGATTCCACTCAACTTCGGTCCCTTTCGGCAACCGATACTTATAAATATCTGGGTATGTCACAAGCGTTAGGCATATTAGAGACTGACATGAAACAATTATTGAGGGAACGCTTCTTTGGCCGCCTGAAAAAAGTTCTTAAGAGTCTTTTATCGGGCGGTAACAAGGTGCGAGCCTACAATAGTTGGGTCATGCCAGTTTTAGTGTACTCGTTTGGCATACTCAGATGGACTCAGACAGAACTTGACGCCTTGGATAGAAAAGTCCGTACGCTACTCACTACATACCGAATGCATCATCCGCGTTCATCTGTAATGAGGTTGTACATACCACGGAAGTGTGGGGGCCGAGGCTTTCTTAATGCTAAGACCCTACACAACCGTGAGGTGTGCAATCTTAGGGAATACTTCCTGCGGGTGGACGAGGATTTGCATCGTGATGTTGCTGCAGTAGACAACGGATTTACCCCGCTCGGTTTGGCTAAAGAGAACTGGCGCAAACCTATAATACTAAGTACCAATGACCGCATGGGTGTATGGAAGGGTAAAGAGTTACATGGACGTTTCTATCAGGCCCTACATGGACCTGATATTGATTTAAAATCATCAGTATCCTGGCTACGATTCGGTAATCTATTTGGAGAAACCGAAGGGTTTGTCTTTGCAATTATGGACGAAGTTGTCATGACTAAAAATTACCGGAGGTATATTCTGAAGGATGGTACGGTTGACATATGTCGGGCGTGCCACCGTCCTGGAGAGTCCCTTAGGCATATTATCTCTGGTTGTTCTAGTTTGGCTAACGGCGAGTATTTGCATAGGCATAACCAAGTAGCTAGGATTGTCCATCAACAACTTGCTCTGAAATACAAACTCGTGGATTCAGAAGTACCGTATTACAAGTATGTGCCCGACCCAGTTCTCGAAAATGATCATATCACATTGTACTGGGACCGATCTATTATCACTGACAGGACTATTGTTGCAAATAGGCCTGACATAGTGATAGTAGATCGGTTAGAGCGCCGTGCAATAATAGTTGATATTACTATTCCGCATGACGGCAATCTCGTGAAAGCCGAAAAAGCCAAACAAGTAAAGTACTTGGATTTGGCCCACGAGATTGTCGACATGTGGCATGTAAGCTCAGCTGTTATTGTACCGATAGTCGTTTCCGTGCATGGACTGATCGCCAAGAGCCTCAACCAACACCTACAGAGGCTCTCGTTAGACGGTTGGATTAAGGGCCTGATGCAGAAGGCAGTGTTGCTCGATACGGCACGCATCGTGAGGAAATTCCTCTCTCTGGAGCCCTAACCACCGGTAGCTTGGTCCTTGTACCCGATGCCGGTGGGTCACTATTTTTTATATTTTTAAATATATTTGTATTTTTTATAGATTTATTTAAAAATGTATTAAATATGTAATTAAGTTAAATAAAGGAATAATAATAACGTAGACGTAGACCTGCTCGCATCGGTGAACTGGCTACGTTTTGGGGACCTCTTTGGGGAAACTGAAGGTTTTGCCTGTGCAATTGCAGATGAGGTTATCAAGACGAACAACTATAGGAAATACATTATTAAGGACGGTACGGTCGACATTTGTCGAGCATGCCACCGTCCTGGTGAATCACTTCGCCACATTATTTCCGGTTGTTCGTATCTTGCTAACACCGAGTACTTGCATAGGCACAATCAAGTAGCCAGGATCATCCACCAGCAACTTGCTCTTCAATACGGCCTTATTGAGCCCTAGGTACCGTACTATAAGTACACACCAGAGCCAGTTCTCGAGAATGGTCGTGCATTGCTCTACTGGGACCGATCAATCATCACGGACAGGACTATTGTTGCCAATAGGCCTGATATCGTGTTGGTTGATCGGGCTCAGCGCCGGGCGGTGCTCGTCGATGTCACCGTCCCGCATGACGAGAATCTCGTTAAGGCAGAGAAGGACAAACTTTCTAAGTACCTCGATCTGACCTTCGAGATAACCGCCATGTGGGACGTAGACTCGACGATTATTGTCCCGATAATCGTTTCGGCAAATGGACTAATAGCGAAGAGTCTCGATCAACATCTCAAGAGACTCTCGCTAGACTGTTGGATCAAGGGTCAGATACAGAAGGCTGTCGTCCTCGACACGGCACGCATCGTTAGGAGGTTTCTCAGTCTGTGACCTCTACCGCTGGTAGTTTGGGCCCTGCTCCGCTACTGGTGGTGGTCTGACATGGATTTTTTTATAATATTATATGTAACTTTTTATATAAATATTGTAAAAAAATGTATGTTAAGAATATAATTTGAATAAATGGAATAATAATAAGAAACTATAATATTATCAAGATAAAGAAAAATTACCAAATTGCAAAGATGTATGGCATAGTCACTTGAAGAAAACATCAAACGAATGCAAACAATATCAAGAAATGGATGGATGATGATAAAGGATAAATATGCTCACAACGGCTAGAGCCAGAACGAGACAAACTGCACAACAACCAACCCCGGACTCGTCGCGTAGCTCCGCCTCCCATTTGCCGGAAACTTTGGCTACTGGTGAGGCGTCGAGCTCTAGCAGCGACGAGTATTTCTCTCCACCGACGTCGCCTCCACCTGTACGTTGCAGGGGAGAGGCCGGCCACTGACCTGCTTGGGACCCCGACGCCCTCCGGCTTCGATTAGGGACCCCGCTGACGGTAGTAATGTGCACCGCATGCGATGGACTTCTTCCATGAACGAGAACGTCATGCGGGCATATTATGCGGCTACAGAGGGAGGAATTAATCTCACTGCGTATCGTGTACGAAAGCTGTCTCTGTTTCAGGAACTCGTACCAACTGTTAACGTATCAACGTAACGTTTATCGGATCAAGTGCGGGTTATACAACGTGGTCATATGTTGGATGATGCCGTGCTTGAGAGGCTTCGCTCAGATTTGCAGGGTAATCCTGGTATCACAATAACTACATCATCAGGTACTATATATATATCCGTGCATGGACTCCGATAGTCGTTTCCGTGCATGGACTGATCGCCAAGAGCCTCGACCAACATCTACAGAGGCTCTCGTTAGACGGTTGGATTAAGGGCCTGATGCAGAAGGCAGTGTTGCTCGATACGGCACGCATCGTGAGGAAATTCCTCTCTCTGGAGCCCTATCTTGGATCTTTATGTAACATTGCCCCTGATGATTCTTGTAGACTATATTTAAAAAAACTTAAATTTCTTACACTACCTTCCCTATACATCATGGAAGCAATAAAATTTGTAAAACAACACCCTGAAGTATTTAAACGGGCAAAAGATATTACGAGACGTAATAATATTAGAAATCCAGATAGACTGGTATTGGGCGTTATACCCAGAATGACCCGAATGCAAAAAAAACAGTTACATAATGTGTGTGAAACTGTTCAATAAGGTCCCTGAACATATTAAGACACTGCCAACAAACAAATGTCTTGCAGCTCTAAAGGAGTGGCTAGTCGATAAGGTGTTTTATTCGATTAATGATTTCCTAAATGGTTAAATGTTAGTAATCTGTATCTTGCTGAATCGAATTTGTTTAAATATAAAATAAAATTATAAACTAGTAAATATTCAACTATTAATTAGGATTACTGACATATAAAAATTTGCATGTTATCAGAATATGGCTAAGTGGGCTTGCTCTGCTAACATACCTAAGTACTTACCTAAAGCTTATGTAATACCATTATTATGTACCACCCCATTTATTGCAAATAAATATTATGAATTATGAATAACCACCGGTAGCTTGGTCCTTGTACCCGATGCCGGTGGGTCACTATTTTTTAAATTTTTAAATATATTTGTATTTTTTATAGATTTATTTAAAAATGTATTAAATATGTAATTAAGTTAAATAAAGGAAATAACAATAAAATGTTTTAATTATGAGACTAATTTAGTAAAGTATATCTTGTACACACACTTGTGAAAATTCTTATTAGTGTGATCAAGAAATGTTTCAAGTCAAAGGGCAATTTCATTATACTATTTATGATTTCGAGACTTAAACGCGTAATTAACTTTATGTTTGGCTGGAGGTTTCGGCCGAGTTACATCGAGCCGTGGTCACAGGGTGACTGAAGCTGGCGGCGTCGATAGCGTGAGGCGCGGGCAGATTCTCCATCTACCCTCACCGGGTCTTAATATTTTTTTAGAAGGTAAATTACGCATTTAAGTCCCGAAATCGTAAATAGTATAATGAATTCAGAAAGCGAAAGTTTAAAAAAAATCAGGGGCAATTATTTTGAAAAAACTTATTAGTAAAATTATTGTATGTAATATTTTAGGATTTTAATGAAGCATAATGATATGAGTCCACACAGGAAATAAATGTATTATTGAGTCTTTAATTAAGTAATTAATTTGACTACCTCCGCGGAGTGTCGGGTTTGATTCCCGGGTCGGGACACAAACTTAGTGTGAGACGTTTGTATCGAAGTCCGGGTGTTGCCTTTAATCATAATCATTTATTATATTAGTAGTGCTATACAGACTACATTATTTATTTTAATAGTAAGCTCAGATACCTAATCCCATACCTGTATCATGGGGGACAGTGCTCTTTTCAATATAAAAATTGTGTATAATAATAATAATAAAAATATAATAAAATAGCTTTTTATTTCCATTCCCTTATTCTAATTTACAAATGGTAGTTGAACATTTATTTAAGAAATGGTTTTCTGTGTTTTCCAAGGGTGCATCAGTTTTTTCCAGCGGTGTGCGCTATGTCGTCGGCCCATCTTTTTTCCAGCGGTGTGCGCTATGTCGTCGGCCCATCTTTTTTCCAGCGGTGTGCGCTATGTCGTCGGCCCATCTTTTTTCCAGCGGTGTGCGCTATGTCGTCGGCCCATCTTTTTTCCAGCGGTGTGCGCTATGTCGTCGGCCCATCTTTTTTCCAGCGGTGTGCGCTATGTCGTCGGCCCATCTTTTTTCCAGCGGTGTGCGCTATGTCGTCGGCCCATCTTTTTTCCAGCGGTGTGCGCTATGTCGTCGGCCCATCTTTTTTCCAGCGGTGTGCGCTATGTCGTCGGCCCATCTTTTTTCCAGCGGTGTGCGCTATGTCGTCGGCCCATCTTTTTCTTGGTCTTCCAACTTTCCTTTTTCCTAAGGGCCCCGACCACTCTGTCACTTGAGAGGTCGCCCGTCTGTGCGCCGTAAGACGTGGCCTGCCCATTGCCACTTTAGCCTTAAAGCGTCTTTCAGAGCATCCATAAGGTTTGTTATTTTTCTAATAGTTGTGCTTTTTATTTTCTCTATTTTCCTTATTTTCAGGATGCTCCTTTCCAGCTCTTTGGGTTGTGGTGATTTTGTTTTTTATCTTATTAGTAAATACCCATGTTTGGCATCCGTATGTTAGGCTGGGTATAATACAGGTTTCCATTACAGTATTTTTCAGAGGCATGCTGTAGTTTCCTTTCAAAATTTCTTTCTGGGCCCAAAAGCTGTGCCATGCACGGTTGACCCTTCTCTCCACCTCGTTTTTATTAGTCTTGGTTGAATGAGACTTGTTTGCCAATAATATTCATTGACATAATCTAACTGGTTGTTGTCTATTTGGATGGATTTCTGTGTGCCATTTGTCATAACTTTGGTTTTACTTGTGTTCATCTCCAGTCCTACCTTTTGACTATCTTTGTTTAGAGTCTGTAGCATTTGTTGCAGATCTGTTGATGTTTTGGCGAAGATGACAATATCATCTGCAAACCTTAAATGGTGTTAGTTATCTAAATACCTTTGTTGTCCCAATTTATGTTCTGAAAGATAGCCTCCAGTACAGCAATGAATAGTTTAGGAGATAATGGGTCCCCCTGCCGGACTCCTCTCTCTATTCTTATCTCTTCTCCCTTGGATTCTAACTTTACTCTGCTTGTGCTATGTCTGTAGATGTTTTTTAGGATGGATATGTATTGTTCATCTACGTTACAAGATTGTAATGCTTTCCATATAGAGGTATGAGAGATGCTGTCGAATGCTTTCGAATAGTCCACGAAGCCAACATACAGTAATTGGTTTTGTTCTTTACATTTTTCAATAACTTGTTCCAAAGTGTGTATATGGTCAATTGTGGAGTATCCAGACCGGAAACCAGCTTGCTCCACTGGTTGTTTGTTGTCTATTGTAACTGTTATTCGTGATAGTAAAATTGATGAGAACAATTTATATATACTAGGAATTAGACTTATTGGCCTATAGTTAGCAATATCTTGGGGATTTCCTTTTTTGTATAAAAGCACTATATCTGATTAACACCATTGGCGTGGTACTGTTCCCGTTTGGAGTACCATATTAAAGAGGGCTGTTAGAGAGGCGAGTATAATAGGGGCTCCAAGTTTTAAGGCCTCATTTGTGATGCCGCCTGGGCCAGGGCTTTTATGGTTTTTTAGTTTTGGAATGTGTTGAAGCACTTCTATTTCCTCTATAGGGCTAACTTCATTGAGTTTTTGCATTTCTATGTTTGTTGTGTTCTCTATGTTTGTGTCCTGTGGCCGTCTAGAGTATAGCTCTTTATAGAATTGTGTTGCAACATTTAGTACTTGTCTTGTTATTGTATTTCCTTGATTTTTTTTCAATGTTTGTATCCAGTTTTTGTGAGTATTTAGTTGCTTGTTAGCCCTTTTCACACGTCTATATTTTGTTAGGTTCAATGTTATGATGTTTTTCCTGTATTGGTTGTAGTCTTCCTTGATAGCGTTGCTGGTTTTTTTGTAAAGATTTTTTAATTCATTCTTCATTTCCTTTGTTTTATTTTTGCATGTTGTTAATTCAGTTCGCTTTTCTATCAAGTCTAGAGTGCTCTATTTCAGAATTTTGTGTTCCTTAGTTTCTTTGTTTTTAGTATCTGTTTTTGTTTTTAAGCTAGTGGCAATACTGATTGCGAGTATGTTGTAAAATTTTTGTATATCTTGCATGTTCCTAAGAATCTCCATTTTTCTTTCCATTGTATCTTTAAGGTTTTCTATATATTTATTAATTTCGTGTTCTGTTTTTGGTGTTCTAGATATAGTTTTAAAGGTTGTTCTATTTAGTTTAGGTTTTTGTAAATCAAATGATGCTCGCACTAGTCTGTGATCAGAGATGAAGTTTATTTTGTTATTTTTTTTAATTTTTTTTTTTTATTTATTTATTATTACATTTATACATTTTACAGCCAATAAATTTATCCTGTAAACATACATAGGTTTGTGTAGGATAAACCGTTCTCTTCTCGTTAACTTCTTTACGAAGGTAGGTAGTTCATACTTAAATACTTACTACATACAAATTAACATTGTGTAACAGTGAGTGTTGAATTTACAACTAAACAGTTTAAAAGTCCCATCATTAGTTAAAAGTACCTATATATTATGTAGGTACTAGTAAAAGTCTAATAACGATAAAACCAAGCAAACGCGCGCGATGCACCCAGCCCGGCCAAAAGGCAAAAAACACCAGCCGTAAGCCACGCCCGCGCCCCGACTATACAGGTTGTTCCAATCTAAGTCGCTAGCTATAATACTTTTTAATGACAGCCTTAAGATTACGTGCAGTTATATTACTTTTTATTTCGGGTGGTAGCTTATTTATCAATTTGGGCAGTATGTACTCCGAGGTTCTTTTACCGTAGAAGTTCCGAAATCTGGGCATAGTTAGACGCTTATTAGCAATACTTCTTATAACTATGGTCGTATTATTTGTTTTAGGTATTTGAATTTCCTTTCTGAAGTACTGCTCCACTAAAATACTAAATTCCACTTTTTTATGTATTGGCATGACATCGCAAAACTTAAACAGTCCCAGAGGATCATCTTTATATTTTAGTTTTATTTTGTGTGGTACAATCAATTTCAGCAACCTATACTGTAAGGTAAAGATTTGGTCCAAGTACGTCTTGTTTGTCCTTCCATAGCTGCTCAAACCATACGATACAATGCTTTCCACCAAAGCTTTGTACATAGTCAATAACACATCAAAAGGTATTCTATTTTTAATAATATAAAATTTAGCCAATATCGCACGCAATTTACTACCTACCCTATCAATATGTCTAGCCCAACTGAACCTATTATCTATTACCAGACCAAGGTAGGTCACATCAGTCACCTTCTCCAGGTAGTGACACTCTGCTGTGCAACTGTTGTTGTGCAGACAGTCGTGACTATGAGCTGCGACCTTAACACTAACCTCACTCGGATTACGATTGTGACTTGAGTGGATATGAATGAGTTTTGTCTTTTCAGCGTTCAAGACTAGACCTGCATCGTGCGACCATTTACAGATGGTTGTAAAATCTTTTTGTATATGTTCATTCGCAACGTTTAGGTCACTATTAGCAGCTATCAGACAAGTATCACCTGCAAATTGAAACACAGTGCAGTGCTCAACCACATTTTTGAGGTCATTTACATAGGCTAAGTAGTGCAAAGGACCAAGTACCGATCCCTGAGCTGTGCTTTCTGTGACCCCAACACTATCACTGTGCGCCTTGCCGACTCTTACCTGATAACAGCGGTTGTCGAGGTAGTCTTTACACCATTCAAGAAGAGGGCCACGAACACCACTGATATCTAGTCGCTGGACTAACTGATCGTGTCTCAAAGTATCGAACGCTTTGCTATAATCAATGAAAACTAGTAGTACGTGTTTCTTGTCGTTTAAGCAACTATTTACTGTATCAGTGAAACGAGATAACAAAAGTGTTGTACTTTTTTTAGGTTGAAATCCGAACTGTTGAGAACATAGGACGTTGTTCGCCGCATAGAATTGTTGAATGACCTCACACACGTACTTTTCAACGATTTTATCGAGCACAGGCAGTATTGTGATAGGGCGGTACTTAGAGTAGTCCTGAGCATTGCCACCTTTATGAATCGGTCTGACAATACCTCTCTTCAGATCTTTTGGATAGCATCCCGTTTCTATAGTGGTATTTATTAGGCGCGCGATTGCATCACTTATTTTGTCCGACAAATGTACAACATCTGTTGCCCTTATACCGTCAGCACCTGGGGCCTTGTGAGGATTCACCTTGTTGAGTATCTTTATGACATCATTTCTACATGCCTTTCTAAGAAAGATCGATTTGTCGAGTGGGTTGGTAAAGTCAGGTTCATTTAATAGTTTATTGTTACATTTAGGTATAATTGATTTAACATTGATCTGGAATTGACGGGCAAAATTATCTGCAATTGATTTATCGCTACCAACAGAGCCAAACGCGTTAAGAATTACTTCATCGATTGAATTTGTGATTCGTCCGGCCATATTATTTATGATTTGCCACAGCTTTTTTGTGTCGGTTCTATATTTATTTATTTCTGATTTATAATACTTATTCCTATTATTATGTACTATTTTATTTGTTTTATTTCTTATTTTATTATATTTTAATCTCAATTCTTTGTTACTTGTATCTTTTAACCAATCACAATACAAGCGGTCACGATAATGGCACAGGTTTTTAATGCTTTGGTCTACCCAGGGATAGGAGTTTCGTTTCGACCCGCTTAGCTGTTTTTTATACTGAGCTTGTTTGTAACAAACATTAAAATGTTTTTCTATGTATGAATAAATATGTTCTGGATGGTTCATATTATGGATCGGTTTAAAGTCAATTTTATCTAACATACTATTCAACTTTCTATTATCGTAACGCGTGATATAAATTGGAACATCCTGTACAGCAATGTTCGAGTGCAGCGTAAGCGCAGTCACTCGGTGATCGGCCATTCTAGTGCCCAGTGCAGCGGTGAACGCATCTCTCGTACGGGATCGCACAAAGATGTGATCTATACAACTTTTTGTTACTATAATTTTGTTATTTCGTTTTAACGTTTCTATCCTAGTGTAGTCTGTGATACCGCACGAGAGACCGTGTCCGCTCATGACATTCATGTATGCCCTTTCAAACTCAATTTCAGTGCTTGTTGACGGTTTCAGTGTTATATTTATATCCCCCAGTAACACTAGGTCGCCATTAGTGAGATTAGTGAGCATAGTGTCTAGTTCAGAGATAAATAGGTTCTTATTTAATCCCGGCGGTCTATAAACTGCGCACAGTCCCACAGAGTAGGACGAGGAGGTTGTTAATTTACCAATAACGCACTCGTAATGTAATGGTGTTGTGATACTGCGAGTAAATTTGTGTTTATTTTTAATGTAAACAATAATTCCGCCTCCCCTACGATGTTTGCGTAGGTCGGTGTGCATTGTATAACCACTGAGACTATAAAGCGATCGGATATTATCGGATATATTTGCTTCCGTAATAATGAGTACATCAATTGACGAGTTACAATTAGCTATTAGGTGTTCTATTTTACAGAAATTCTTAATCGTGGATCTTATGTTAACATGAACAAATGATAGATTATGCGGATTCGTGGGTACTAGTTTTTCATATGAGCAGTAGTTTACATAATCGTAGAATTCTTTTACGTTATTACTTTCTAGGTCAAATAAATCCATTAACTATATTTAATTTATTAGGTGGGTAGATAAACTTTGATCAACTTACGATCAAATAGAAATAAAGGTCGAGAGGGAAGTTATAAGTAGCCTTACTTACTATTATTGTCTGAGAGCAGAGATTGTATGTCACTCTTTGACCTAATGTTGTACACCTTAGATTTTTCATTTTTTCGCACCAGTACACGCGATTCCTTAACCCAGATGAACTTGTAGGTACCTTTCAAATCCTGCTTAGCTTGCCATAAGAGATTTTTGAAGTACGGAGTGAGTACTTCCCTTACGTAGATTTTCTCCGACGCTGTCGCTGCCGTTGTGTTTGCTACGATGTCCCGTACTAAGATTGTATTTTCACGCGCAGATTTTATCATAAGTTGACGAGCATCCTCACTTCGTAGTTTGACTAAAACCGACCCAGACCCGCTTTTACGTGCTGCAAGTCGCTTGATCGAGATGATGGCTTCTTTAGGGGTCTTGAGCTTATCGGCAACCTTTTCAGCAAGCTTGGGCCTCCCCAATCCACATCAGCTGACTCCGGGATACCCGCTATTTCAACGTGGTTACCATGTAGCTGCTGTTCCGTTTCGTTGATTCGCTGTTCCAGGACTTCTATTCTCAATTCCAGATGTTTATTCTTGTGTTTATTACCTCTTATATACTCCTTTATTACCTATACATTTAATATATGTTTTGGATTGCTGCAGAGAAAGTAATCTATTTCGTTAAGTGTTACCACCACCACCTACGACT